>JAQGBW010001527.1:0-25224 GCA_034698625.1 Julus scanicus | reverse complement strand
GTTCGACCATGATTGGTTTCAGTTCACATCCAACTGAGAATCTAGATCCAACCGAGTTGGATGTGCTAGTGGGAACAGGGGACACGAAGGATCCGTCACAACACGACTTGGGAAAAAGGCTTGTATTCAAAAACCAAAACGCAACGTAACATATAAAAACGGTTTAACCCAGGCCTGCAGGCGGCAACTTGCCAACCCCGAAAATATAAAAATGAAAGTTCGAGTCCTTGCGCACAAATAAATCAGGCGACCATCCTGGTACCCCTTTCGACCTGAACTGCCCTCTCTGACACCTCGAGCCTCCCAGCAAACCTATCAGAATGCTGGTCAGTTCGGAGCATCAGAGAGAGTTACAACCTTTAACTCCGCGTCACATATTCTGAATGCATCACATTTCTTATATGCATACTCCGCATTACGGGACCTGAACCCTGAACCTTAACCCAGGTTCTCACAATGGTTATCAGAACCCCATGTGACAGAAAGGGACCAATAAAATTTAGAGGTCCTTGAAAGCAGTAGTTTATTTGCAACTGGGAAGAAGTAGGCTTTCGTTAGGAATGTGCTAACGAGTTCAAGAGTCATTTGGGACCTAATTAGGTTAAGACCTATTGTGTTCGAACTAATTGGTATGGGTATGAATTTCCATTCCCTGTCATTAGAAGTTAAAATAATTCAGCGCCTCGAGTAGGGCTTAGGCTGAGTTTAGGGTTAAGTTCGAACAATGGTTAGTGCTAGAATTAAAGTCTTAAAGTGGAAGATCGAGAGTAGTACGTTTCAATTTGTTGTTTTCCATATACAGTGCATGGCAGATGTTTAGCCTCACCTCATTGTTGGCATTTATCGCATAATGAATTACAGTGAACGAATACATTACTTGAGTGTTGTTACTTTATTTAAACAACAATAACTGAAAAAAAATTTAAACATTAGGAAAAATACAAAACTCAATTTTTACACTTAAGGTTCCATCGTTATGGCAATGAGTTCTGTCAACAATCGACTGCTGTTGAAATCAACGATTCATCACAGTTGGAATATTTTCTCTGATGGCAAATATTAATTGAAAACTGCAGATTTCTGGATTCCAATAGACCAGGTGTGTTCAACCTTTTTTAGTCGCAGCCAAATGTCATTCAAATTGACTAGATGTACAAACCAGTGCCGAATTAAACCAGCCTGGGCCTGTAGTAAATGTCACCAAGAGGTCCATGGTTTTTATTGATAATAAAATAAAACAACTTTTACAAACAAACTTTTCGTGGGGCTGGTAGCGTTTGCTACTTCTGCATTATATGGCCAATCCGACACTGCACTGGTCCAAACACCTTCCCCCACCCACATTCATCTAATCAGCCAAAACAACAATTTGTTGTTTAATTTTAAAATTATCAACCTATGCTGTAGACACCTGGATATCAATATACACTTTATATATAAATATATCTATGTATAAAATGAGCTATTACAAAAGGCAAATAAAGGGCTGGATATGTAGAGAGTTGTGACTCACCCTCCGTAAAGTTTTGATCAGACGTTCAGTTCTTCGAAAAAAAAAAACATTTTGCCACTAGAGAAGATCTTCAAATCGACATGAAGCGTTGATTGCAATAGGAGCCAATTATGTTTTTCAAGCGAGGCTTATAACATTACTTTATTATTGATGTACCACTTCCACATTGCTAAATGACAAATTGTTTTCTTACTCGATAATTACATTTTTCAGGAAAAATTCTTATCCCTTAGCATGCAAGTGATCTATCATGCAACTAAAGCGTTAAGTTTTTTCTGAAAGAATACTTCTGCTCAATTTGCAAACATTAATTAATACATATTATTTGTAGTATGGAAAGAAGAGCTACATGGTGAAAAGCATGGCTTTTTCTCCCGATTCGGCTAAAATTGCAGTTGGGCAGACAGATAAAATCATCTACGTTTACCGCATTGGCGAAGACTGGTGAGTAAATGACAATTTATCTTACTTCTATTTTAATTTTCTGAAATAGAAATAATGGTCAACAATGGCTGAATATATAATTTTGCATCACATTTTTGGATGACTTGCTGTTTACAAAAATCTATATTTGCAAAAAATAAGTTTGTGCATCTATTGCAAATAATTATTTTAAAATATGTTGGAGACACTAGCGACCTTGCCGGTGGCTAGTTATGCTAATTACGATATTTATGCTAATTAGTCATTTCTGCAAGTTTGCCCAAAGAGGGAATTTCTCTATTCGCTTGTCAAATTTTCACTGGTCATTCTCTTCGTGTTTTTGCGGTCTGACATGTTTAATTCTTTCGCCGACGCCTCTTGATCCTAAGATGCTGGGTTCGCTCCCAGGTCGAGGTTGGTGGGAATTTTTACGGATGGGAGAAATTCCCTAAGCGGCGGCTCATTGGGATGAGTTTAAACCGAGGTCCGGTGTTGGTTGTTGCACGTTAAAAACACCTCGAGAGGGGTTGGAAGTCCCCCCTTATAGGTTAAATTCCCAGGTAGGTGTTTAGCCCTCGTGTTGCAGAATTAGGCCAACGTTAAAAATTACCAAACAAACAATCAAACAAACAAAAAGCTTCCAAAAATATTAAATATGCTTTCATCTGTGAATAATAGGGGAGACAGTGGGACACGGCACAGTGGTACAACGTCTTTATAAAATCAGGTTTTAAAAGCAACCCAATGCTTTTGATTTGCAAAGAAGCTGTATGCAGCACTCTTTCATTAATCAAAATGTCTGCGATCTTTTACAAGTATAGAAGAAAATATTTGCAGTTATTTATTGGGGTACTGTGGACTACAACATTATGTGGTACAGTGAGACATTTCCTTAGCATACTCCAATTAATGTTTTTGGGAAATATTTGTATATTTTCTCATTAATCATAATTTTGAATAAAAACCATGTTTAAATTTATGTTTTAAAGTAAAAATGGTTCACAATAACAAAAAACCCACATTTGGACACCAGGGGTTGTGGATTATATAGGGCGAGCCTGGGCCTGTGTAGGGCGATCTTGTAACTGGGGCCTGACCAGGTCGGTCGCCTGCCGGAATAAGGTTATAGAGTGACGCGTCGCGTATGTTTTGGTTCATTAATATTTTTACAGTCCCACAAGTAGTGGGTTTTCTTTTGTAACTAAGGCACGTTGCCAGTTTGCGTTCTTTTTTGTTAAAATAAAGTTCGTTTTCACACAGTCCCGCGTTCGTGAGTGTGATTAGCGCGTGCCCTGGTGAGTTGGGACGTGACAATACAGATCCTGAAGGCTTGTATATTACTGTGTTATTCTTTTGAAATGCTACAAGTTAAATATTTCTTCCCCCCCCCCCCCTTCCCCCCCCAAAAAAAAGTTCTAAAAAGTGTACCCGCTGTGCCCCGGCCTCCCCTACAGAAGTTCAGAATTTCTGTGGCTGAACTCTATGAAGAACTCAGCGACATGTTTTAGGATGAAGAGTTATTCCATCCATTTCCTGGACTATTGTGGATTCATTCGAATTAGTTGTTCTTGGATATTTCTTCACAACCTTGATCACAGCCCACTCGGTTCACTCGCTAATCTTTTGTTTGGGAGCACTTCGAGATTATTTTGTATCTCGTTTACTGTTTGTAAAACGGTTCTTTATATTTTGAATAGTCGATCGACTTAATCCAATAAATTCGGCAATCTCGCACACACTTACTCCATCTGCAATCCATCATAAGACCTCAAAAGATGGCAAATTCTACTCAAAAAGAGATTAAATGACAAGTGGATTCTATGCTAAGTAGTTATACAGAAGTCGCCAAACATAATGGTGGTCCTACAACTTATTAATTAGGCATATACTACAGAATGTTACATGTGTATTTTGGATAGTGTCTCATAACTTATGTTGCATCTGAAAAATGTTTTTTTATCCGTTTTCTATTATTTCATAATGAAGTTTATCAATATAAGAAACTTTAGTTAAGTAATTGTCAATATTTGTTTAATTAAAATGGTATTATAAAAAATGTGTAGTTGCTTTGTGCTTTATTTTGTGAAATTTTACTGATGTCTCATCAATTTAGTTGAGCACTGTACTTTTGTTACAATAAACGTTTTTCAATTGACGTTTTCCATTGAGTAAATTAGTAAATAAACAAAAATATATTTCCTCTGCATTGAACACTTGAGAGTAAAGTATTTAGTGCCTCTTACTGCATAGTTTTGGATTTCGAAATTTTACTATGGTAATATAGCTTCATACTGGTCAACATGGCGACCACATGATAGATTTGCTGCACCTATCGTATGCTGTGCATATCGCAGTAAAGGAGGGCTAAGGTTTTGGTGTGAAAATAATGTTTTTCACCTTCTATTTTGATCCTTTTTTGGCGTTTTTTTTGCATTACAATGGCCACAGAACTTGAACGCATCACATTTCTGGCCAACTTCTCCAAATATGGCTTCGAGAAGCTATCAGCCAGCATGTAAATCATGCTGTGGCAGAATAGAATGACTTGTGTTAATGGATAGGTTTATCTGGGACATAGTTGAGCAGCCGAATCCAGAAAAAACAGATGCAGTCTGGAGAAAAGCCAGAGGGCTAAATATATAATTGGACAGTGCTGTGTATGTACAGTATGTTTCGGTACATGCTGATGCGCACGATATTTAGACAGTGCTTAATGAACGACACAGCAACACCAACCAGCACAAAGCTGGCATTTTGTCGCTGGCATTGGTACATGCGATGAATTTCGGGATCGCTAGACTCGTTCATCGCCTCTGTCGAGAACAACGTGTGGTTGTTGCGCATGACAAGAGGAGAAGTGCAAGACGACTACGTCGTTGGAGTGCTTCTAAATGCTATGCATGAGTGTTGGGACAGCTTCGTAGCAGCTTTAGAGACACTATAGTCGATGATAAGGTGACCCCGGACTACGTCATGCAACGCCTCTGCCAAGCAGGCAGATTGTAAGGCCATCTGGAAGAGCGGTATAGGCCAGGTACTTCAGAGTGCTGCCACTGCTAAGTCATCCGGGAAGAAGGGCCGTGTCAAAGGCAAGAAGCAGAAGGTGACTCGTACTTGCTTCAACAGTCAGAAGATCAGGTCAGCTGACAGGGAATTGTCAAAAGAAAGCGTTGAAGCCGACTAAGCAGACAAAGCAATCACAAAACTTTGCAGAGCGAGGTATCATGGCCCGTGAGATTTCTCTACGTGTGTCGTCGGAACAGGCTTCGGGTCATATAAATGATATTTGTTGTGTGGTGTCTGGTGTGACCAACCACATGACTAACAGTTGCCTCTTTCTGTATTCTTCTAAACTCTAAACCGACACAAGGTTCCATCAGCACTGCTAACGGTAAGCTTGCTGCTGTGACAGGAACTGTAACAGGCGCAATATACGTTTAGTTGGATTCTGACCAAGTCCAATGTATTCGTTTCAATAAAGTGCTACCCTTACCGGGATCCCGTCATAATGTCCAGGACTGAATGTCCTTCACAAAATATCCTGACCAAAACGTCTATACACAAAATGTCCCGTGCACAAATTGTCCTGGGTAAAGGATTTAAGTTTTTGTTATTTGTCACCTTACAGAAAAAAAGTAATTGTATTTTAATAATCGAAATTGTGGGTTAGGTTAGGTTGTACATACTTTACATACCATACGTTTTTAATAGGAATATTGGTACTACTCGGTTAATTCACCGCCACATTTGGTACATTTCATTTATCTAAATGCCATATTTGGTAAATATCATGTATGGAAAATGACATATTTGGTAATGTTATGAATGGGAAATGCCATATTTCGTGAATTTCATTTATCGAAATGTCATATTTGGTAAATATCATGTATGGAAAATGCCATGTTTGGAAACTATCATATATCCAAAATGCCATATTTGGGAAATTACATGAACGAAAACTGCCATATATTTGGTGAATTTCATTTATCGAATTGCCATATTTGGTAAATATCATGTATGCAAAATGCCATATTTAAGAAATTATATGAAAGAATAATGCCATATTTCTGAAATTACATGAACGAAAAATGCCATATTTGGTGAATTTTATTTATTGAATTACCATATTTGGTAAATATCATGTATGCAAAATGCCATATTTGGGAAATTATATGAATGAATAATGCCATATTTCGAAATTACATGAACGAAAAATGCCATATTTGGTGAATTTTATTTATTGAATTGCCATATTTGGTAAATATCATGTATGCAAAATGCCATATTTGGGAAATTACATGAACGAAAAATGCCATATTTGGTGAATTATATTTATTGAATTGCCATATTTGGTAAATAGCATGTATGCAAAATGCCATATTTGGGAAATTATATGAATTAATAATGCCATATTTGGGAAATTATATGAATGAATAATGACATATTTGGTAAATGTCATGTATGCAAAATGCCATATTTGGGAAATTATATGAATGAATAATGCCATATTTGGTAAATGTCATGTACACAAAATGCCATATTTGGGAAATTACATAAACGAAAAATGCCATATTTGGTAAATGTCATGAATGGAAAATGTTATACTTGGTAAATTTCAATAATCGAAATGCCATATTTAATAAATGTCATGTATGGAAAATGCCATATTTGGGAAATTACATTTATCGAAATGCCATATTTGGTAAATGTCATGAATGGAAAATGTTATACTTGGTAAATTTCAATAATCGAAATGCCATATTTGGTAAATGTCATGTATGGATGTAAGGTAGCCTCGTCACCGCCCGTGATTTTGGCGCCCACACAAGTGAACTTTCACCCCCGAGGTCGACACACCGCCGCGATTAAAGAGAACGCTAATTAAATAATTGCTTTTGGCGCGCGGCCAAAGTTCAACAACGACATTTCGCCGTGATTGCTCGTGACAGGTTTTGGTCACGTAGCAACGAGACCACGCCAAGGACCTTTTTGGAGGCCAAGGTTCAAAAGTAAAGAAAACGAAATTGCTCACCAGGGGTCGAGCAAGTCGGAAAGAAAAACTGGAAACAAAGGATCGTGGCAGATGAAGCCGAGAAAGGATTGAGGAAGGACGTTTTGGAGCAAGTGAAGAAGAGCAAGGAAAGGGAAGAAAAGGAAAGGATAAAAGTAGGATGATGAGCTGAAGGAAGGAAGCGTGAGAGCCAGGAAGATAGCAAGTAAAGAAAGAAGAGTACCGCGATCCGGGAAAAATTTCTGTGCAACGTGTCGGGGACTTACTTCCATCACATATGGACACCTGTGCCGGAGGTAGCCGTCGTTCGAGGACAGTGCGTGCCTGGACCAGCCAGTAAAGGACCAGCCAGTAAAGGACTTACCTTCGAAAACCCAACGAACTGTAAGTGAAACCCTTTCACTCTGATAACGTGAATGCAAGCTGACCCTGAGATTAGGGGAAATTGAGATGCCAGCCAAGAAGTGCGCGGAGACTACAGGAACCAGCCAAGATAGAAGACAGAAGAGCCAGGGACCAGTTACCAGAGGAATGTCCTGCTGATCCCCAGTGCTATTGCCTATCCAGAGCCACCCAGTTTCCTTACCTTACCGCACTAACCTTTCCCACACAAGTCTTACCCTGTGAACTGATCCTACTCGAGAAACTATCCCAAACGATATACCTTCCCACTAACCTGCCGTGATGAGGCGAAGCCCGCCAGATGCCAGAGCGACGCCGTTGGAGAAGAGACCGAGATCCGAGGAGGAAAGCCAGAGCCCAGATCCCGCGTCTCGATTTTGTTTTGCAATTTAATTGTATACGCGAGGAAGTGCGAGTGAGCCAAGTGCCAGCCAGCCAGCTGCATTGGCAAATAAACTTTTTGTTACCTCTTACATGTGTACTGTCTTACAATGGAAAATGCCATATTTGGTAAATGTCGAATTTGGGAAATGTTATATTTGGGAATGAATAGAAGTGATTACGTTGCTTCCGACATGCCATACTTTTTTATTTTTATCCATCAACATGAGTGATTATGTGTATTATACAATTGGTTTTTTCTGTAAGGTGACAAATAACAAAAACTAACATCATTTACCCAGGACATTTTGTGTACGGGACATTTTGTGTATAGATGTTTTGGTCAGGATATTTTGTGAAGGACATTATGACGTACACCCATTCTTGCCATCTCTAGTGGAGAACCTCTTCAGTGTGGCACGGGCTCTAAAGGCGGGTTGTGCCGAGTGCTTTGACAATGAAAATGCATTCATCAAGTCAAAGATAGACAGTGGTCAAATGATGGCGTGGATGTTAGTGTAAGAGGAAGCTGGTGTGTTTAAGTTTCGCGTTGTGCCACCAGATGAATCTGCCAGGTTAGAGAAGGATGCCGCTGACATCGAGTGGCGATATCGTCGCTTCGGTCATAGAGATAAAGTTGCCATCCAACAAAAGGTATGACAACAACTTGTTACTGGTCTAGATCTTGCCGCTGATGTTGAACGTAAACAGTCTGTGAGTGTTGTGTTTAAAGGGCAAGTTGGCTTATAAGCTATTCTCACACAACAAGACCAAGAGCAAGACCAAGACCAGGCAGATTTGTGCGGGCCCATGTCTATCGCGTCATCAGCTGGCAACCACTACTTACTAACATTCATCGGCGACTTCTCATGCTACACCGAGGGGAGGATTCGTCTGTGCCATGCATGTCACGTTCTAACATGATGGGAAAATCATGCACAGTGACAACGATCGTGCGTACGCAAATTCTGAGCTCAACAGTGTCAGTTAGTAAAAAAAAGTAACACTTGTGAAATATGCCAGTTGCGATTGTGGGAGCAACAGTGCTCTCTCTCTCCCTTCCTCACAGCCTGGCGTGCAGCTTGCTATGCGCATGCACACAACAGTCAAACACCACGCCACTGGAGTGAAACGCTTAATTCTGTACACTACATTTTTATCGTTTTTTCATTAACTGGCCACTGGAGCTAAAGTCGTTTCTCCATGAATGAGGGATCCGCCTCCACTACGCCATGCGCTACATTCCACAATAGAACGGTGTTGCAAAGAGGAAAAATTGCTACCTGATTGAAATGGCAAGAAATGTTTTACTGGAATCACACTTAGCCAAGCAATTCTAGGGCAAGGCTGTGTTACATGCAAATTTACTACAAAACAGTCTACCAACCTGTGGCCAATGCCACACCTTACAAGCTCTTCGTGAGGATTCGTTCTGACTTCAGCCGTCTTCGAGTGTTTGAGTCACGCGTGCTGGTACACATTCAGTGCCAGTTAAGAGCGCCAGCAGAAGTTAATGACAAGGCAGAAGGTGTTCTATAGTCAGCTATAGTGATGACGTAAAAGCTTAGCTCTTCGGGACCAAAGAGATGCAGGAATAATCATACAGCCAATATTAACATTTATTTAATGTCATCCACTCCCCACGTTGCTACATCACGCACACAAAATTACTTTCACAAGACAGTCGCATGTTTCTGAAAATGTGATAAAATCCAAAATTTTAATCGTAGATCGGGACATTAATAAGACGCATTGGTTTATATAACGCAATTTCTCTGAATCTGTGTGGTTTTTCTCTGCTCCTCACCTTTTATGTGTCGAACTTTCGAACACAAGGGAGGGCACAGAGAGAAATCACACTCTACTCAATGGCAGAGTTATATCCAACTCATTGAGATCGAGTTGGGATTGTTAAGGCAAACGAGGGAACTTCTAAAAATGTCCCTTAACTAGGTAATCTTAAATGTAGCACGCTATAGCGGATTATGTTGGATTGCAAAACATTTGTTTTCGGATTTCTGGTGGAAGGCATTTTTTGTTTTCATTTCTGGTAATGGGAAACTTTTGCAACGTTTAATACCGTTGAGTTCATATTTTTATGTTTATCATGGTACTAAGGGTGTCTTAAGTACCAGGATTAAGATGTCCAGCATATCGTCGGGAGGCTTGGCCGTCACGAATTAAATTTAATCCCCTGTTTCCATGACCACGTTTGTTGTCCACCCATCATGGAAATGGCGTGCACGTAGGCAAACGCCTAAAAAATGGCCGCAATCATCCGAAAGGGAGATTAAAATAATGCGCCTAAACGGTGGCCAGTCAAATGCGTGCAAGTGCAAGGCTGCCAAAACCCCAGGCCGTGATTTGGCGCCCGCATTTTGAACCCAAGGTCAGAATACCGCCGCACCTACGCAAACCAGTTTTTTGGCATGCAGCCAGGTGCCAAAGGCAACAATTAAAGAAGCAATTACGTGGGCAATTAACTGCCGTGATTGTCATGTAACCAGCCGACCTTTAGAGCGGAGAGGTCGCCAATTACGATTGGACAAATGACTCGCCAGGGGGCAGTCAGGTGAAGGAAAAAAGCTGAGACAAAGAAACTGGACAGACAGGCCGGAGATTTGGTTGAGTGAGGACGAAACTGTTAAGTGCGTGTGAAGAATGAAAAACAGGACTAAAGTGAGAAGAAAAAATTGCAGTAGAATCTGGAGTTAGCTGCCTTAATTGTGAAAGGAAAATTGGAAGAAGAATCCAAACCCAGGATGTTACAGGACCATGGAAGATAGTGGAAGAACACAGACTGGAATTCCTGCTATCAGAGACCATACCTACCTTGGGACCAATTGGGATGACGCCTGCAGACCTGTGTGCCTAAGGAGAACAGAGACTTAACTGTGAGTGGTTATTTAAGTGATTCTGGACCTTAGAAGAAAGACGATAGGGAAGCAAGAAGAATACAGACAGTGTGTAAGGAAGAAAGTGCAGAGTGCATAAAAAAGACAGTTGTGATGGTGAAAGAAGACAGAAGACGAGAAGACTAAACGAGGAGAGTCACCAGAAAGCTTTGGACGTTCCCGAAACCTTGTCCCGTTCGTTGCCCTTTCCCAAAACCTGCACTAACATACCTGCCTTGCCGATTACCCCCCTACCTTGTGAAATTAAGACTTCCGAAATCCGCCTTATAAGAAACAATCCTGCGCTACACTCTCGTCCTACTAATGCCGACGCAGACGTTTGTGCCGAAGACAGAAGCAGATGTGCCATGCTGAAATTACCAGCGGCAGATACACAGACCAGAGGAACGACGAGACAGAGCAGTGCCGAAGGGACCGCAGCGAGAGACCAGAGGACATCGCCGGACCGGACAACTTACTGCCGGACTTGCAGATTCCGTTTTGTTGCCATTTTGAAATAAGATGATGTTCGCGACACATGCTTTCGAAGCCCCCTGCTGTTAATAAAGCCTGTCTCTTTACTCTAAACCAGGCGTCCTGTCTTACAGCAAGCAAAAGCGCGCAATTACATAAGCGCGAAGAACAAAAGCGCGCAACCACATAAGCGCAAAGAACAAAAGCGCGCAACCACATAAGCGCGACGAACAAAAGCGCATCGACATATCCGCGCGAAACGTTTTGGAGCCGTTTTGGACCTAACCTAGGTTAGGTTTTGGGGTCGTTTTGACCCAACTTAGGTTATGCGGTTGCGCGCTTTTGTCAGCGCGTTTTTGTCGGCGTGCTTTTGCCTTGCGCATATTAGTTACGGTGCCGCCTAAACTCATGTAATTAAATCATGACATTTTTAGATACTGCAATGTTGTATTGATATAGAAATACTTTTTATTTTCAAATTTGCTTAGTTTTAGCCATGTGCTTTGTTTAACTATCAATTTTGTATTGATTAGAGCTACAGCCTTGGAAAAAATTATTAAGCACCCATGATTTTCTTGAATATTTGGAATGAAATACAAATAGTCATACATCATATGTGTTGTAATTTATTTCACTTTTGATGTTGTAGAAAGATTTAACAAAAAGAAATGCTATGTTTATTATATTTATTACGAAAATTTTGATAATCTAAAAACAGATCCAACTTTGCCTTTAGCCAATACAGACATATATCTCAACACAACTGGTTTTTGCATCCCATTTTATTACATAATTCTGCAAAGAGATATTCTAAAGTGTCTAACATTGTCTAAAACTGGTGAATTGAGTGAGTCTGAGCATGCTCAAGTCCTTGTGCTATTCTCAGAAGTGTAACTCCAAGTGCTAGCAGCGGCACGAAGGAAATGCTCACGATGTGCTGTGCAAACTGCATTAAAACTATTCAATAACATTACACCGCTAAAACCTCTGCCAGAAAGAGTGTAAAGAAACAGTACTAGCGCCAGAACGGACTGCTCTTTGGTAAAGTCTCTCCAAGAAACCGTCACCGAACACCAAAACAGTTAGCTGCCACTCTGTTATCATGTCATTAGTAAATATTTGTGCTAAAATGGTTAACAGTATCCTTCATGAGTATCGACTTACAGCTAGAAAGCCCTGGAGAAAACCATTGCTCTCTGAGGTCAACAAAGAAAAATGATTGTTATGGGCAAAAAAGCACAGAGTTTGGACAGCATCAGTCTAGGAAAAAATAGTACGATCTGATGAAAACAAAATTGAGGTGAGGTCAACATCTTTCTATTAATAATTAAATTCCAGAATTTCATTGAATCTATTAACATAAAACCAATAAACCTAAGTTTGATGCAGTGGAAGTTTTTGACCATAATACCCTTGGCACACTTTACTCTAAATTTGTGGTCCAACCTACAATTCTGTTTACAATCACTTTGCATCCAACTGACAGGTACCTAATCAAAATTGTTATAGCACACTGCATTGTGGGAATGAACAGTGTGACACCCCTACATGTCACTATTTTCCCTATGCCTATAGATCTTTTTCATTATTATGTACATGTGTTGACAGACAGCAAGAACGTGGGGCTGGCTGTAGTAACAACTTTCTGCTGTGGACCACAAATTAAAACAAGGTAAATGATTTGCACAGATTATGATTAATTGGCTTTAAACACTTTTGCTATGTTCTATAAACACCTGATTAAAGTAGCAGACGACATATTTCCCCATTGCCAGAAATTGTGGGGAAATTGTGTGGGACAAATATCTGGCCACACTGCCCCTGACGTCATTACTGTCGTCATCTGTGTTCAACAGACATGACAAAATTGACATCGTTGTTAAAGTAATTGAACACAGAATTCCTGGTTGGATCGAGAAGTTAGAGGCAAGTGTGCCAAGGGTATAACAATCGTTTTTCTCTGTTGACCGCAGTGAACAATGCTTTACATCCACGGACAGCTGCGGACCACCCCTTTCTGCAGCATTCTGTTCATGATTTAGACAAATACTTCGGCCATTTTCATTTGATGAACCACCGTCGGTATCTGTCTACACCATCTCTCCCCTTTAGGCCCTTGCATCTCTTGATCAACAGCGCCTACTCATACTGGCTGAATATCCACGAATTCATACATTCAACAGCGTCATTCCAACACCATTTATTATCAAATTTAATCATCGTTCATATTGTTTATATTTTAATAAAAAATTTGTCATGCATTTCATTGCAGCTACACTCCACATGTAATCTAACCTGCATCTTCTCCCCTCTTTTTCACACCTCGCCTGAGGTTGGTGGGTGTCCTTGCACCCTTCCCCTCCTTTACATCCTTAACATTTTTGTTTCAATTTCAGGGTTTTTACTTGGTTTTGTGATTCCTTAACTGGTACCCTCCTCTCCATGCCCTTTTCAAAGTTATACTGACCATTTATTCTTATAACTACATATTGACCATTACTCATTGTTCATTGTTGTAGTGTTCATTGTGCTCTGCATTACTTTATAATCCCGGGCTAGCTTTGCCTATTAGCTCAACTTGCTCAACATATTGCCATATAGTGTTTTCAGCTGCTTTCTGCCATGCAGTTTGCCCTTTCCAGTGTTTCATGATTGTTTGTCCATTTTAGTTGCATTTGCCCATTCTCAGTGTCTCCATTCTTTGCCCATTGCTAACTTCCGCCTGATTCAATCCTCACTCCACACCATGCAATATTGATAGCATCGTGACACTGCCTGTTTTGCTCCATCTACCATTGTTTTGCCCTTGCTAGCCTAATTTTCTTTACTTCATGTCCATATTTGTCTGGTTAATAATTATACACCGAATACTTCCCTCTAGGCCCCTTCCTAAACATCCACGTTCCTCTGCATCATTGCACTACCACCTCTGGGACTTAGTAGATCAAAATCAAAAAACTGAAGGGTTCTCCATTGAGGGTTTTTAGCCCCACACCCAACTCAGACTCAAACTTCACTCCTCTTCGGCGCTCTAACACCGCCGCTTATCTGAAACGATCTGCCGCCCCACCGCTGTCATCAAAGGGCTATCGCTGTTGCTCCCTCAAAGATACTGCACTTACCACAAAGTCGCACAAGGACGGGCAGCAACAGACCCAGAAGGCGGCTGGGTCCTCTAAGTCTGTTGCTGTTGGCTCTCTTGACCCACTCCGCTCCACCTGTCGCTTTCTGACCATGCTAACTTCCACTTCTGATTCACCTTCCAACGCTCAGCTGCTCATCATCCGGGTATATGCCTTCATTCATTTACCACATGACCCCCACCAATTCCATCCGCACGGCCACCTCCAACACAGCTGTTCAGGGGGATGGTACAGACCCTATTTCTGCCTTTATCAATGATGTCCAGGAGATGGTTCAGTGCCTCTTAAACAAAAAGGAAAGCTAAGAAGACCATTTTGCTGATCCTCGACGATTTGTACTCCCGCGTTTAGCAACACGAGGCTGCTCGGAATTCCAACCCGGCTGATCAGATCAATGCACTCAAGGCGGCATTCAGGGAGCTCCAGGACTGTCAGAATCTAACCCTGGAGCGCCTGGTAGCCAACTCCCTTGCGACCGCAATCATTAAGCTTCAGGATAAGCAAAGCCTCGTTCTGGTGGCTGCTGCACTCGAGGCGGCGCACCAGAAGATCCACGACCGACAGGGCCAAATCCTGGAACGACTGGATGCTGTCACCTTAACTGAAACTGCGCCCCTGACCTCTGACTCGTCTGATGCTTGGACCACCGTTGGCCCTCGCCGCTCACCTGTCCCCACACCCTCCTTCCTTCAACCTATCAAACCGTTGTTATTCCTCCGTCAGGGGCACTATAGACCTCCTTCGGAAGTAGGTCAGCTTCCGAACTGAGACGTTTGCTCCATCCAAGACTGCAACCCTCTCTAATAACAAGGTATGTCTAGACTTTGCCACGGAGGCCAACTGCGCCAAGGCTATTACAAAGATCAACCAAATGTGCTTACTCCAAGCAGATGTTGCCAAACGTCGCTGCCCCAAGCTAATCCTAAAGGGCATCTCCACCACCCCTTCTGGCTGCCCAAAACACCTCGATTCGTACCTCGCTGGGAACCACACCAGTTGTGGAGGCTGCCAGGGTTTGCAGCGAGATAATCACATTGCCACACATTACAACTTAGTCATTGATGTTGACCCGAAGCTATGCACTGCGACGCTCTGTGAAGGACGTTTTAACCTAGACTTTCAGCGTGTACACAATAAGGACTTCTCCCCACTTATTCAGTGCTTCGCATGCTACTGCTTTGGTCACATGCGTGCCGTCTGCAAACACTTTAAGCGCACTTAAGCTCTCGTCTGCCGTCACTGCTCTAAAGCCCATGCATTTACCGATTGCCCAGACAAGGCGGTCAATACCGTAGCGGCTAATGTGAGGAATCCAGCATCCATCGTGCCAACAAACCACTGCCACATCCCAGTTGTGCCCCATTAAGCTCAAGTTGGAACTAGAGGCCATGGAATACATCAACTATGGAGTGTAATTTCCTTCGCATTGTGCAATGTAATCTATCGAAAACCAAAAACGCCACCACCGAACTATTGGACCATCTTCGCCAGCATCGGGTCAATTTTGCCCTGATCTAGGAGCCGCACACCGGACCCTCTGGTTTGCGCCAGGGACAACTCCGTCTACGCGTGTTATCAGCACGCACAAGGCATGGCCTGCAACAAGTCCATCATACTGGTCTGTTGCGAGCTTCCCATATCCCTGTTGTTTTTTTCCAATACACAGACAAGACCACTGTTGTCATTTAGCTACGATTCAGGGGACGTCCTACATTCTTGGCTAGCACATGTTGAGCCCGATGCCAACAGTGACTTACGCCTGGCCGCCCTTGGGATGACTGTTGTTGCTGTAGGTCAAGCTCCTGTAATGCTTGTGGGGATTTCAATGCTAAACATCAATTGTGATGTGCCCTACGGTTGAAACTCTGGGGCGAGCAACTTTCCACTGTTAGCAGTTTGCGACCTGCATGTTCTAAATCAGAGGGCCATTCCCATTTTCAAGGACGTTTGCGACATTGCCTACACACCTACATTGATGTTTCCGTCTGCTCAGGGATTGCTGCCCTTTGTGAAGTTGGAGGGTTGACGGGGGTCAAAGCCACGGGGAACCATAACGCCATCACCTTCAACCTTCAATGGGGCCCTTACCTCTTCACTTAAGGCTGCCGGTCTAACAGCTGCATCAGTTTTGGCATTTGCTTGCGGAGCCAAGCTGGATTTACTGATCCATACTCTCACTGCCGCTGCATCCGGTGCATGTAACGCTTCCATGCTACTCAGGGAAATTCATAAAAAATTTGATGCCATCTTGACAAGTACGGTGCTAAAACGAGCGCTGCTGTGACTCCAACGCCGTGTTTCTGTGCTTGGCAGTGAAGACCCTACCTCAGATAAATTTGCCGAAACCTGGTCGAATACAGAAATGCCAGGACTGACTATAAGCCCACACCACCTGCTCTCACTACTTTCCGATGGAGAACCAAACATGCTGATTGGGGCCTTTGCTACTGCACTGGATCTTGCGCTCACCGAACACAACCCTATCTGGTCTCCTGAACTAACCCTTGTCAAACAACGGGCTTTACGGCTAAAACGCTTGGTATCCCGTTTGTGCCGTGACCCTAAGGCTCATGCTTTCATTGCTGCGTAAACAATGAACAGTAATGCAAAAAAAGACTAAGCCGGCGACCTAGGATGCCAGCACTAAGAGTTTCCAAGTGTTTTTTGCACCACACGAGGATTGCAATATACGGGCTCTACATCGTCGGAATGTCGTTAGTTATGACCTTCCGGCATCCTATCAACAGTCCTGTCAGGCATCACTCACACTATCACCCTATACGTTACGCCCACAGACTCTTGGAGCGCTTCTTCAATGGGATACCCACAATGATGTCGGACAGGCCAATCTTCGCCGCGACAGGATTGCGGCTCCCTCAGCCCCGAACGATCTACCATTCACCTTAGAGCTCTTGGAAGCTCTCATGCACATGGACCCGTCCCGACCAACTCACGTCCGACACGTGCCTGCGTGCCATGTCCAGTTACCCTGTGCTATTCGCCGCTCTATTTAACACCTGTCTGGTGTTTTGTCCGGTTTTCGCGTCATTTGTTTATTTTAACTCTTTTTAATCACTTATATATATATATATTCTTTTTATGCATAGTATATTTATGTACCTGTTTGCGTTAAATGAAGGGCAACTTCCCGTCTTGGTCATTCATGGAACCTATAAAAGAAAATTATTAAATAGGCCTAAAACTATTATGGTTAAAAGTTGGCTAAATGTTGATAATTATTAAGTGTGGTGAAAAGGAACTTACCTGAGAGTTCATGGAAGTTCCAGACCAGTCATTTGGTTACACTGCTGGTCGGCCATGTTGGACCTTTCTTATTTGGCCAACACTCAATTTGGCCACCGACCTGTGTGGGTGTCTGGCCCTTCAATCACCTAACAATAATGAATTTGGATTTAACTATGCAAGTGCCCTAATTCCTGAAGTGATACAATAACATAGTTTTTCGAATGTTAAATATGGAATTAAAGGATTGAATATTTACGACAATTAAATCTGGATTCCTGGTGGATTGTTCCTCAGTGTGGACGTCCCTGTAATCAGAGAAAGGGACACACGGAATTAAAATTAACATGGTGCTGGAACACTTTCCAACACCATGAAAGCTGATATCTACACGTGATCCCCAAACCTCAGCACGATGACTACTCTGCGTCTTCGCAAAGGTCTTACAGAAAGCCTTTCCAGGGTAAGTCAACTACGCCTTCCTGGCTTCCTTGTCCCCTCACCAATTCGGTTTCCATGCACAGGTCTCCACCATCGATGCAGATTGAACGAGAGAAATTGGGTGGCAAGCAGGTTGTAGAAATCTCATTGGACATAAAAGCGGCCTTCGACCATGCTTGGTAGCCTGCTCTGTGGCTTCAGCTCTTGAAAAAGCGGTGTCCCTCAAACTTCGTTGGTCTGATTGATTCATGCCACTCGAACCAGCAGGTCAAGTTGGACCTTGCCGATAACCAAGCCGAACTCAGTGCCAAGCGCAGTTGTGTGCAGGGTCACGTGCTGCGGCCCACTGTTTTGGAATGTGATCTTCGACGATCTACTTGGGCTTGCCCTTTCTCGTGGCTGTCAACTGCAGGCCTGCGCAGATGTCCTGCTATTTGTTTCCGCAAGTGATGCGGCAACCCTGCTCGCCTCAACCAACACTGCTTTAGGAGCTATATCGGCGTGGTTAACAAGCAGAAAAGTTGCTTTTGGGGCAGACAAAACCAAGCCCCTCGCGCTCACCAAAGCTGCACGAAAAATCCATGCCACAATGGGTGGCTTGGCCGTAGAACGGGTCTCCAGCATAGGGCTGTTTCTAAATTGAGCATATTGCTCACAAGGCTCTGCTCACGCGTTGCTCAGCATTAGTTTGTGTTCACTATGCTCAGGGCGTAATTTAGAAACAAACTTGCTCAGTTTGTACTCAAATTGGGTGCACACGCGCTTCTATTGGTTGAAAATGGAAAGGCGGGGCAAGTGACGGACGTGTTATATTATATTGTATAGTTGTCGTCTGCTCTGAGCAGGGTGAGCAGTCTTTTTTGTTGCTCATGCTGCTCAGTGATTGTTCACTTTCAGCTCAATTAAGAAACAAAATGTGCTCACTTGCAAGTGAGCAGTGCTCAATTTAGAAACGATTTTGCTCGATTTTGCTCTGAGCGCTCACTGAGCTGCTCAATTTAGAAACAGCCCTCATGCGTGTGCTGGGAGTCATCTTTGATAAACGTTTGTGCTTTGCGTCTCATGTCAAGTGGGTCCTCCACAGGGTGAACACCGCTTACAAAAAACCTGTCACACATTGCCCGGATCTCTTGGGGTTCCTCTCCATTCATCCTATGCACCCTATATTTCAGGGCGGTGGAGCCCGCCGTGACATGTAGCAGAGATCTGGGCTCGTGCTGTCCAGTACAAGTGTACGTAAATAGTCGGATGCCTTCCAGCGACCCTCATAGCAGCCCAGGCCATTGCACAAATTGCTCCCCTTCATCTCTGGATTGACAAGCTTGCTCAGTTGCCCAGTGCCCGTGGCCATACCACCTTTCTGCCCGACGACCACTAACTCGAAACTAGGACTCCTGCATCCGTTTTCCCTCATCCTGCCGCATGTCTCTCCATTAGGTACACACTGGCCAGATTCCAGGAGGACGTAAACCTCACACCTGGCCATCTACGCATCTTCACGGATGGGAGCAAATGTGGTGCTTGCTAAGAGGTTAAGACTTGCGCCATACTGCTTGGTAGCCTAGGCTTAATCATTGACTATACTACGTGCTACAGAATAGGCTGTGGGTTGTCCGGTCAACTTTCGAGTCTTTAGCGACTAGGAGCACACGTAATGCCATGCATGACTGCTCCTCAACCAACCCGTTTGTTACCTCCATCCACGCAGCCGTAGCACGCGCTGCCCTGGATGGCATTGTGGTGTCATTTGCATGGGTCAAGGCTCATGTTGGGACTGTGGGAATAAGCGTGCTGATAAACTCGCTGGCGAGGCCGCTCTTCTACGGACAACCTTGGCATACAACCTCATCCCAGCCAGCTTTGTCAAGTCTAATCTCCGAGATGCAGGCTTGGTGGAGTGACAACTGCTATACACCACAGCTGCACAGACCTCAGTAGGTCGGGAAGTTCTACGTTACCTACCATTTGCCCACCCTTGTATCCGCCTGAAAACTTCATGAAGCCCGCCAACCCCATTTTCTGGCCACTCAATTTTTTACTGGCCACGGTGCCTTCAGAGCTTATATGCATTGCTTTCACCTCGCCCCAAGTGCTGACTGCTATTGTGCGACTGGTGTACCCCAGACAGCAATCCACATCCTGGCTGACTCAGTTTGGACTTGTGTGGGTGTGTGTGCATGAGTCTTTTCCTTAATATAAGCGTATGCACATACATGTCTGCCCTGACTTGCTGGCATCTGTGTGTGTGCGTCATGTGTCTGCCCATTCCATTATTGAAATTTTTCACTTTATAACTTCATTGCTACTGTATGTCACCATTTTCACTGTATATCGCTAGGTATTCTATATTCTTGTCATTCCACGCTCGATTATCACCTACTTGCACACATCATCCCCCTATGCTCCCAACTAGACACTGTTCCCATCTCTGCGCTGTATCCTTTAGCAGCATTTCTTCCTACTGTGGGACAAACACTCAATAAAAAAACAGAGCAATCCTTTTCTTCTTGGCTTTCAAGCTCAGTCCATTATCATTAAGGCGTCTGTTAACTGTGTTAGCAGAAATAATGACTCAATAAAAGAGTGGCAGCTAACTGTTTTTGTGTTCAGTGATGCTCTTAGTGATACTTTTACTAAGAAGCGGTCTGTTTTGGCGCTAATCCTCCGTTTCCGTTTACTTCCAGGCTAGGATTTCAGTGGTTTGATGTTACTGAATGTTTTTATTTGTGTTGCTTCATGCACTTGGGACCACCTTTCTGAGGATAACACAAGGACTTTATTTAAGGCAGAATTATGTAATAAAATGGGATGCAAAAACCAGTGGTGTTGAAATGTATAATGTCTGTATTGGCTATAAGTAAAATTGGAATTTCCATGTTTTTGGATTATGGCATATTTTTGTCATAAATATAATAAACATAGCATATCATTTGGTTGAATCTTTCTACAACATCAAAAGTGAAATTTCAACATATAAGGTTAAAGCTTATTTGTATTCCATTTCCAAATATTTAAGAAAATCATGGGTGCCAAATAATTTTGGCCAAGGCTGTATTTGCATATCATTAACTTTTAATACATTTTTTTCAGGCGAGAAAAGAAGGTGATTTGCAATAAATTTCCACAACATAGTGCTGTAACTTGTCTAATATGGCCAGTAGAGAACTCTATCATTCTTGGCCTGGCAGATGGAAAGGTATTATAAGTTACAAACCAGCATTTCCTTTAATACAGTAGAACCTGTCTAAATGCATCCTATGTAAATGGACAACCTCTCTAAAAGCATACAATGTGCCGGTCAAGACTTGAGACCAGTGTATACATGAAAATGTCTAAACGCATATTTTCATTGGTCCCAAGAAATTGCTTTTAGACAAGTTCTATTGTATGTATTAATGATGTATCCCCTTGTTGCATAACATTGTGAAGACATTATAAAACTAGAGGTAATTTTTCTTAATCATATCAAATGCATTGTGTTTTTACAGGTACACCTGTACCTCGCTATACAGCTTTTTGCTATAACTTCTTTTTTTAATTATTGCACTGTTCCGATTTACAACCTACAATGTTTTGTTACATGGCCAAAAAAAAAAAAAAAAATGCTGAAATTGAAGAAAGTGGCCAAAATATTTAATAAGTTACCCCAATTTCCACAAACAAGTTTGGATTTGGCTAACAATAAAACAACTTATAGGTTTCACTTTGTTTAAGAAGGGAAAAAAGGAAAATCACTATACAGAATGAATTAATTTGTCATACGGCTTTTCGCTATACGGACAACTTTTCCGTAATAGGCCGTAAAGCTAGGTTTGAGTGTATATGTAGTTCTTCAGAAAATTAAAAAAAATTCTCAAAATTAAAAAAAAAATTGTTTATCTTACTATAAACTAAGTAAAGTATTTTGTTTCAAAAAGTTTGTTCCTAAATGCACAATGTTATAAATTCAATTTTTTTTTTTAATTTCAAGGTTTTGTTAAGGAGCCTTCTCTTGAAATTGGTACGACCCCTCTACTATATGGCATTTATTTGCTGACTGTAGGGTACTGAGTTGAATTGAAGGGCTTATTGCAACAATGTGATAAGCCACACTTTCAAATTGTCCAGGAGAGCGATTTTAAAGTTTTAAAAAATTCCATAATTCTAATGGACTATCCAATTAACAATTGTTTATGTTATCATAATCTTTAAACATAATAGGCACCCCTTCCAACATTCAGAAGTCAATTTAATCCTGCTGAATATTTAATAATTTTTTTTTCTATTACAATACCAAGATTTTTGTGGCTTATCATATTTTGCCCAAAAATAATTTGTCAAATGTTTTTTATATATAGAACCAAATTGTAAAAAAATAAAAGTACAATGCACAAATACTGCAAAATTATGTTTGACTTTAAATGTTTAATAATTATTTTTTTAAAATTTGTGCACTATATTATGATGTTGACATGATCATAAACAACTATAATAAACGACTATGATAACCCACATTTAATAAGCTGCACATGACTAAGACACTATTTTCGAATAGATCTTGCTTACGATAGAAACATGATAGAAACTTATCAGTATTAGTAGAGTATTGTATAGTTGCAGCTTATGTTAAAAATCGTATATAATTTTTAATGATAATTTTTGCTTATAAGATTTCTGGTAAACTGAAACTGCAAGAGCATGATAAGCCACAAATTATTGTATTCATAACTTACTGGACTTAAATGAGACGATTCTTCTTATTCTTTTTTGTAATCCACATCCTGGTCTGTATCATTTTGAAATTCACTTAAACTATCATTATTCTCACCTAATATATCCCTGAAATCAAAATTTTCGCTCGTGATGCAACATGTTGTCATTATTACATGCCAGGTGTCGCCAGCTTTGCTTGTGGCTTACCACGTTTTTATATTAAAAAGAACCCCTGGTGAAAGAATCAATTGGATTACAAAAAAATTGAACGATTGTTTCGAAGGGTGCTTGTAAATTGGACCATTCAATATTTCAGTGCAACAATTAAAACTCCAATTGTTGTAATCCAATGGTCCTACTGCTGAATGGTCCTATTAATTACATAAAAGAACCGTCACTCATATAGAATCAAACCTATGCACCTAGCGTTCCTAGTTCTGTACCTTTACCACTTACCTACCGATGATTTTTGACGAAAGAACATTGAAAGTGGTATATAAGCGCGTTTGAATGCGGCTTAATGGAAATTACTACAAATTTGTGTTAAGTGATTTCTCGTACAATACCTCGCTATACGGCCTTTTTTAAATTATGGCTCTGTTTCGATTTACGGCCCACAATGTTTCGTTATTCGGCCAAACAAAATGCTGTTATTAAACAAAGTGACCAAAAATTGTAAAGTTACCCCAATTTACACAAAATATTTGGGGGAGGGGGGGGAGTGTGGTCCAAAAATCGCGGAAAGTTGGCGGATTTGGTTTAAAAATTGGCGGATTTGGGTTGAAATTTGTAAAGTTATTGGATTTTGAGGAGGAGGAATCTATCCCTAATATCCCCCCATATATATATGGCCTTGGTTTCACGTTAAAGAAGGCAAAAAAAAATGAACATCGCAATGCAGAAAAAATTGATTGTTTATACGGCTTTTTCGATATACGGTTAACTTTTCCGGAACGCATCTAGGCCATAAAGCGAGGTATGGGTGTATTCTGGTATAGAACAACACACACAGTCATAATTGTTCAACATATTTTTATAATGAGCTCTCATAAAATTATGATTAAATCTAATTAGTTAGGGACTTATCTCATTGAGTCCCATTCAATGAAATCCCATTAATAATGAGTTCTCATTATTCTTATTACTCATAAGATGCTACTTTTCCCATAGAGTCACGCAATGAATTCCCATTAGGTCCCACTGCTAGTCTTATTGGTCTCATTAAGTCCCATTAATCCCATAGTCTCATGCGATTTTACTATGGGACTGTATGGGAACAATGTAAATTTATTTCCAAATCATGATATTATATGTACATAATACATCTTGGTTAAACAAATGACTGCATGAAGTAAAATAAATGTATATACTTATGCAGATAAATGCAAAAAAATCAAGCAGAAATTATTGCATGCAGTTTCAAATAATTAATTAATACTAAACTACAAGAAATCATTTCCAAATCAAGACATTAATAATAGAAAAAAATTTGAGGATTATTGCACATCCAAATAGTCAAAACTTTTGGCTAATAGAGCTAATTTTGTGTTCGATAATCCTAATGTTTCTAGCCAAATGTTTCTTGCCTAATTGACAATTCAACAGTTGGACGATTGAAGGAAAATTTCAAAATTGTTGAAAATATATACAAAATAATTGGACAAGCCTAATGCTCAATTGTTTAATAATAAAACTAATTCAGAATGTTTGGAAAATTCAATGGTTTTCAATTTTTTCTTCGATCAGGGACTGATTTTCATATGGGCAACAAGATGATTTTCTGTATTGTAATTCAATGTAGAAGAATTTTAAGGAGACAATCAACCAAATAGCTAGAAACAGTACTGAGGAATAGTTTAATGTATACAAACATGTCATTTCTAGAAAAAGTGTGGCTTATCACATTGTTGCAATAACCGTTCAATTGAATTGAGTTAATTATCACCTTAATGTCATTGAAATACTTAACTATGAATCATATTTAGAGTATTCAATGAAGTTACGCACATCCAGTACAGTGCTGTTCGCCTTTCCCTAATCTTTGATACCTATATATATATATATATATATATATATAGGTATATTGCATTTATAATTTTTATGTTGAAAATAATCGGGCAAGATGTTTCGACATTTTATTAATATCACTAATTGTAATTTAATATCCCATTTTTTCCTGACATTTAATTTTATATTGAAGTTTACCATACATGTTATGTCCATATTTGTCAGATCGAAAATCTAATGTTAATTTTCACATTTTCTTTCTCGTTTTTGAAGTATGAATGAATGACCTTCTATTAGTCAGGTTTAATAGGGTTTTAAGAATATTCCCTATCATATGTTGAAATTAGAAGCGAGCTTGCATGTCAATACAAGACTTATGTATTCATAATTGACATAACATTTCGATATTTTCCTTGCTTTCTTCAGTTGCTTAGTTTAAAACAATATTACAGTGCATTAACAAGGGTGATGCAGCATGCTGATACCATAAGATTGCAAATGTAAACATGTTGATGTATAAACAATACTTTACACCTCTCTCTCTCTCTTGAAAATAACACCAAAATCTATATATATATATATATATATATATATATATAT
>JAQGBW010001526.1:0-25232 GCA_034698625.1 Julus scanicus | reverse complement strand
TCACACACGTTTAGTTACTAAAATACTTGCCACTTGACTAAATTACTAGCTTAGTGTGAATCAGGCTTTAGCTGAAGCGCCATAGTGATTACCCTTGTTCGCGCATTTTAGTACAGGGAACGATCAGACTGCTGAAGGGGTCCGTAGACTGCATCAAGCATGGCGGGAAGTGAGGACGGTTTTGGGCAGAAAGGTAAGTTTTTAATTAAATAATTGTTACAGTTTTCGTTACAAGTGAGTTCCAATTTTGTGGGCATTTAATAACTAAGTTCTGTTGTTCCTTTAGACGATGATTCAGATTTATACGATGATATCATTGTATCGAATGTCGAACTGAAGTATACAGCTGAGGTAAATACGTGACAGATTTTCAAAATAATTTTCAATCGTGCGCTTTTAAATTGAATTGATATTTGTTTGCATTGTGACATATTGAATAGTAATATCTAGTTAATATGTTTATTTTACGCGTAGCAAAAGCAGCACAATGGAGATTTAGAACGTGAAAACAACGAATTGAAGTTGCGGATCCAAACCCTTGAGCAAGAGGTTGTAGCCACTAAAAAGACTAATTTAACATTAAGGCGTAACATCACACTATTATTCAAAACTGCTAAGCTAGAAATAGCAGGAAAAAGTAATCTTCTAAAAGATTTACAAGAGAGGTAAGTACATTTTTGTTCTCTTATATATTCTAAAGTTTGATTTGTAGCATGTTGAATCGGCTCGATTTATACACATTTTGTAGTTTCACATTGTATGTTATTTTTGTCTTGCAGATATGATGGTTTAGTATTTCGTAGATTTAACCGTACTGCTGCCGGCCAAGCAAATATCAATTTTCCTAAAAATGCAGAATCTCCAACACATGTCCAAAATACAGCTTTTTCTGCATCATGTTTAACGAATTCACGTTCTAGTCCGTCATATTCAATGCACCATAATCGAAGTAGGCAGATTCATCAAGAAAGTTCTCCTGGCCTCGGTGTGAAAATATGCAGTGCAGTGCAGTCACCGGCTCCAACAGCGCACGTTTCCAATACAAATTGTGGAAACAACGTGTCTTGCAGCGTAAACAAGGACCTCAAAGATTCAGATATCAGTGGTAGTAATAATTTATTGGATAATGAAAAGGCAAAGGAACAGTTGGATGTGCAATTGAATGGCGATGTCTTAAACTCCATATCCATTGACTTTTTAAAAGAGGTCACCACTAAATTGTGTGAAGCTTCTAGCCCGCAAAATTCAAAGAAACCATCTTATTCTTCAAACAAGCGTATGACAGATGCAGAGCGTGTTCTAGCACATCATAAACGCACAGCAAAGATATCCATCGTCCGAAATGCCGTTAGACACTTTCCGCAGAAAACCAGATCCACTTTTGTCAACGATAACTCCAAGAAGTATCAGATGAAATCTTCCTCGACATCGACATTGAATCAAAAGTGTATCAAAAGATTTTCACAAAATGCTCTAAATCATCGCGGTGCGTTTAATCATAAGCGCCAAAATAAAGAGATTCATCACAGACCCATCAGAAATTCCGATCGTGATGTAAGCAGCAGAAGAAGTTTATTTGCTGTCCATAAAAGGGACATTAAAGAAGGTAACTCGACTGAGGGCAATATAAAAAATGTGAGTGATGTTGACCTGTTAAATTTAAAGACTACTGCAGAAAATTCTGATGTGCTGCAGGTCAATAACAATATTGAACAAAATGTGGAAGTACATGATACAACAAGTGTCAAGAAGAGTTGCACCGATGAGAATCATTCTTTCAAAGAAGAAATGCCCAACGATTGCCTAATCAATATTAAGGCAGATGATAATCTGGAAGCAAACTGTGAGGCAAAAAGTTACAAACCCAGAAACGAGACCGTGTATATGGGTACCGATAAACAAAATAGTGATTCGGATAAAAGAGATGACAAGAGAAATTGGAGCAACGCGGCTAATGCAAACAACGAAAGGTACAGTGTGGAATCCTCATTTCTCCCCAAATCAAATGATGGGGCAGCCAACAGGTCGCTAAGCAAAGACAAGGTGAAATCCCTAACAAACCAGTCCGAAAGTAAACATAATGAAGGGTCCCATCGCAAGATGCCTCATAGTCGAGCCAGACGAGATGAGCCGACCAGTCGTAGCCACATCAAACCACGGCTGATCTCATGCGATAGATCCAGCAGAAGACAGAGCGTACCATCAGATAAAAATAAACGTAGTTCCGATCTACCACGTGAAAATTCCTGCAACGTGAAACGTAGGCACGATGATCTAGACAATAACAAATCGCGTTCACATCATCACGATAAAAGAGAGCGATGCGAAAAATCGAGTTCTTCGTTGATGTCGGATAAAACAACTAGAAATAGTGATGAGCGTAAGAATACAATTTCTTCAACATCCAATTCGGGGAAACGGCAAAGTTCTTCATCGATGTCTGATAAAAAAACTGGAAATGGAGATGAGCGTAAGAATACAATTTCTTCAACATCCAATTCGGGGAAACGGCAAAGTTCTTCATCGATGTCTGATAAAAGAACTGGAAATGGAGATGAGCGTAAAAATACAATTTCTTCAACATCCAATTCGGGGAAACTGCAAAGTTCTTCAGTGATGCCTGATAAAACAACTAGAAATGGTGATGAGCGTGAAAGTAAAATGTCTTCAATATCCAATTCGGGGAAGCTGCAAAGTAGAACCAAAACCGAAGACTCGTGTAATGGCCAAATAACGAAACCTGAACGCAGTCATGTTCGCCGTTCCCTCAGCTCTCATAGAACCCGAGACTCGGGCCGTCAAGCATCATCCGAAAAGCGAAAATTTGTCGAGTCGGTCTCTTCACCCAAAAACGCAAATGACACTAAGAAAGCAAGGCTAAAAAGCCCTCATAAATCTACAAACAATGGAGCATTGCCAACTGATAAGTGTTCCCCTTGCAAGTCAGGTGTTTTACACCAGAAAATTGCAGAACCTTCGTCGATAGACAGTAGTTTAGAAGAAGGAGAACTACCTGATTAAATCCCAGTAATAAATTACATTCAAGAATTAAGGTTTTTAATATTATGTACAAAACCTGATCAGGCATGTTTATATTTTACTGTTTTTATTCTGAACAGCTTTGGAGAATGCATGCAGTTAATAAGATCCTTGGATAAATGCTCTCAGCTTAACGATTTAACGTTTAGATCTGTTTTAATTTATTAATATTTATTCATATTTATTATTGATTTCACTTTTAATGCCTTAATTTTTTCAGATCAACTAATACTTATTTCAGCATTTATGTGTACCAGTTAGACAACGGATAACTTGTCTGTTGCATATCGCTGTGTTCGATAAGTATACTTTAGCTTTATCATGATTTTTTTCCATAATGTCTGTCGATCTTAGCATCAATATTTTCGAGGTAATATAGAGAGGGAAATGCTGATCTTCATACAAGAAGTATTTGAAATAGAATCGGAGAACATCTAATAACCTTCGTTAACAATCAAATAGAACATTTATCCTTGGATTTACTGTCTATAATATAAATATCAATGTTGGTAATGTAATTTTACATAGCAGTTATATTTTTACCAAGTCTGTAATAAAATTTCAAAGCAAATTAATAATGATTGTTTATTTTTTATTAAAGCTTAGTATACGAAATATTTACTATTTTAAATATAAAAGAAGAGTATTGCAGGCAAACAAAATAACTATTGATCTAGAATTTTGCAAAAGCAGATTTATTCAGAGTTTAATAAAATTCAAAGTGCTGTTTATCCAAGTTAATTTGGATCGAACCTACCTCGCATAATACGAATTTCCGTGTTTATTTCATCGTAAACATAAATTATACAAGTTTTTACACAACTTATCCTAAACCAACTTATACTAAAATCCTTTACAGTTATTTTTAAAAATTATGGTACATATTGTATATTTTGTATTACCCATGTAATGTTATATTAAAGTAAAAAAAACATACAAAATAAATTGTAAAAACCATGGCATGTCATGAATATTGGTTAATAAATTTTTGCTAATTGTTTAAAAAAAAAAAATCTCAAGCATGTTGGGATTCGATCCTAGGTTTTGAGAATCTCGATCAACTTTTGTTATGGACGTTGACTTCATCCTGCTTCATGGATGACTTTGTACCGTGGCGTCACCTGTCGTTTCCTAATTTCATTAGTCATTTCAGAAAGTGTACGACGTATGCGGAGTCGTGATTTTTTAGGCGTGTGTCTTATATTTCCAAGTATTCGGTTATGGAATCGATAATCTTACGTGTTATATGTTGACTTTCAGTGATGAAACAGTTCGCGTGTGAGGTGAAATACATTTTGTACAGATAAAAACGCCATCGAGAAACATGGATACCGATCGAGCTAGGAAAGCCAACGAACGGGAAAACTTGAGAAATGTCATCGCCCAATGGAATGCGAACCGTTTGGATTTGTTTGAACTGAGCGAACCTAATGAGGTGAGTATCGAATATTCAGATTAACGTAGTTTTGTTAATAACATTTTTTTCGATATTGTGATTTTTACCTGTACGTCCGATTTGAGACGGCGGAAATAATAATTTGCCGTTGCCAAGTAACCAATGGGAGAAACAAAACAACATGGCGCCGCCCCGCTTGATGATCGTATTTTGGGTTTTTTTTTTTTTTTTGTTGTTTTTTCCCATTTCCTTGAACGATTTGTTGTTGTTTTTGTCGTTTTTTTACGTATTTACACGATAACATTATACGTAGAAAATGCTTCAATTTGTTTCTGGAACTCGGCTTGGTTGCCTATAGCAGACTGTGGCCTATATGCATTTACCTACGTTATGTACATACCTGTAGTCTAGGGTTAGCAGAGGTGGTAAAGCTGCATAATAACGTGCTTTAAAAAGGAAGTTTTAAGGTTTTATTTCCACGATAGGAGATTGGTTTTTTTTGTGGGTTGAATAGTCAAGTTAGTAGTTAATTTACTATTTTAATGAAATTAATTTCAATATTAGACGTGGTTATATATGATCTAATATTAGGTGGCTTCAGGAGACGCGGGATAATAACCCATGCTATTTTTACCTGTGACAATACTTTTTTCGTGGGTGACAAACTGCTGTACGGTTTGAATTCACCCCTTTGCTTTTCAACGTTCACGAAACATGAGAAATGGGGCGTTTTGCTTGTTTGTTTAACGACTTTCACGACCGTTGGCAATGTGCAGATCTGGAGAAAGTGACAAGGAAACCGAATTTTCAGAGGGTGGTGCATGGTTGCAATTGACTTAAAAAGGGAATTACCAATAAATAAATAAAAATCAACGGTTGTTTTGTTGGTAACTGATAACCATGGGTTATTTGAAGTAGTTGTTGGGGCTTGTGAATAGAGAATTTGGTATAAACCATATACAGTAGTACCATTCCTTGAGCCTTAAAACTGGCCAACCACGTTAAAGAAAAATTGAGTTCAAGAATGGCTCAACTATAGCGTGGTTCAAGTTTTTATTTGTTTACTCTAGTGACATGTTTATGAAATGTTGCTTTACAATATGTGGAGGGATCATTAGTTGTCTGCACCAGGTGTAAAAAGTGAAATTAACAGATAGCACGTCATTCATACTGTGAGCTGGTATCAGTCTAGTAGTTTCTAGATTAATCTAATATCTGTAAAACACAATTTAAAACTTTTAGCTTTAAAAACTATACATGCACCTAACTAAGTATTTAATATACAATAAATTGCTGGTGGACTTTCTGGCTGACCTTCATTCATGTTAGCCTAATTAAGTTTGGCGAATAATTTTGCTTGCGAAGGTCACACGCATTCCTTATAATGGAGTAGGTATGGTATTAATTTTGCGTTTTATATCTTATATCGATGGAATCCATAGATGACATAACCGAACTGTTGCATATTTTAAGTCTGGCTTGCATTAAGAATAAATGACACCGACATCGGATTCAAATATCGGACTTCAAAGATAGGCCAAGGTTGCACTGTTCGTGTTTATGTAGTTCTGTGTATACCTAGGCCTATATTAAAGTTTGAGCAATGTTCATATGCAGAGTTAAACATAAATTCCATTGCATGCCTATGTCAAGGATGTATGAATCAGAATGTTCACTACAATCAGTTTGTGAAAGTACCCTTGATATTTGGGACGTTGCAATTATTTTGCCATCAAATTTAAAACCCTACACGTACAACTTGTTTCTCGTCAAGTGCTTTTGTTATTTTTTAAATAATTTGTAGCAATGCAATTTTAGACTTTTATAGTCTTATTAAGTGTTTAATTATTCAATCATGTGTGTGAAACGTTGAATTTTAGCAACCACGTCCACAACACATTGTTATAGTGCACGTGGCCAGTTTTCTATGATATGTATATGAAAATATATTTAATCTTCAGATGCCGTTAGGTTCATAGCAATTTTCCTCTAACGTGTACTTGTGTGTTAGTGGCAAGTAAAGAAAGGCTTGTTTATTTAAACAAAAACACTTTCGACAAATAACTATTTATACTGCAAAGTACAAACGGAACTATTTTTATCATTTTTTTGGATTTCGTTTATTGACATACAAGATACTCAACAGAATTATGAGGCCAGTCTACTTCATTGGTTATAATCAATTGATTCATTGCAAAGCTTGACAAGATTCATCTGCTGAGAAAAAGAGAAACTAGTTTCAAGCTTCACTGCTGCTCATTTTTGGTTCAGTTAAGTTTTATATTATAAATTTATAAAATTCTAGATTACATTATATATTTGGGATAAAAACAAAATGAGTGCATCAACAAAAAAAATCAAGCACGAAATGAACTTTCAACAACAACGTTTTTTTAAAAAAATGATATGAAATTATTACTCGAGCTTGCAAGAGTTCTATCTAAAATATGGTTAATCTACTTTTAGCAAAGTTTGTGGACGTATAGGGTCACCCAACTCTGCTAAATTTTCTATGCATTATCGAAATTATTTTGTGACAATTACAATTTGGTTGGAAATCATTTTTTGTTTGTGCAAGTTAATACTTTGGTGCTATGTTTAGGTTGCATTTACACTTATCTGCAACACTATAATTTCCTAGCTTAAATTTAATGTCAGTTTTTCTAAATAGGTAAACATGTCTTTAGGTTTTGTTCAGTATTTATGAATGTTGGGAGGGACCATTCCAGAATGTATCCACATCAGAATTATAGTATTTACAGCTGTTTGTATTGTTAAGTGTACGACCAAATGTTGTTTACAATAAATAGTGATACACATGCTACTGGTCGAGTTTGAAATCAGGCTGTTCGATGGCAGACAATAAAAACAATGGCAAATGTAAACCATTCTTGTTTGCAAAAGCCCACAAATTTCTCGCTATTTGTTTTTGTTAAACGGACAAAAGCATTTAAACACTACTAATTCGTCAATTTTTTCCCACCCAAAATTCCTACAAATACTATTCAATCGAAACAAAGTCGCCGTCAATATTTGGGTAAACTAGTTTAACTATGCCAAACATAAACCAGAAATTCATTGCGTGATTCAGTTTATATTCCTCAATTGACCTGTTTTGCTGTTTTACCAATTCCAGGAAATGCGCATTTATTCTATACATTTTGTTTTTGTTTGTTGCGTCAATGGGTGTGTTTGCAGGTTACATCTCTTTAGACTTTTCCCCTGGTACGAAAGTAATTTTATAAACAACGAAATAACCTCTTGATGAAGATAAAAACTAAAGCGTAGTCATTGCGATAGTATACCAGCATCTCTGGCTGGCGCTGGCGTGGGGACCATTTGAATTTCTCAAGGACTGTTAATGGGAGTTTTTGTAAACTTGCCACCTTCAAGAAACACAGGAATGTTTAGTGGCAAAACAAGATGTGGGCATATGGACGCTTGTTTGGAAGATAAAAAAAAACCGAATTCAGCGAAATCCTCTGACCTGTCCTGGGTAGAAGTTGATCCCAACCCGATGATCCTTTCTCCACCCAGTTGGCAGTTTGCCAAATACTTGACATTCCGCAGTAGTGTGCTAGTCGTACGTACTCAACCATACTACATTGATATCAATGACAAATTGCACTACCCTCCTTCGGTGGTTCCTCTTGTGTTTTCGGTCGTCTAAAAGTGGTTTCTTGTGCATTATTGGACTGCTTGTCTGGACTACTATGAAGACCATTCATTTATTATGCACGAATGAATAAAGAGAACATTTAAAGACAGTTTAAACTTTTATCAAGAATACAAACTGCCATAAGAATTGTTGTAAACTCGTTTGTTTAAAAAATTGATGTTTAAAATTAGCAAGAAATCATAACGAACTACGTGTTATTTTTCAGATGTTTAAGACTAAAAGCCACAAATTCCATTCATGTAAGCCAATTTCAGAAGTCTGGAAATGCTAACTATAAGTAGCATGGGATTAAGTTTATCAAACCATCAACCACCTCGTCAATGACTTTCCCATTTGTCCTTAATTGTAAGGCATTTTCAACTGAAAAGGTTCAAGTAGTATGGGCTTGTACAACTTGTAAATGGGATTATAGAACATAGAAAAGATAATTAGCACATAGACTAGTTAGAAATGTAAATGATATGTCCAACACTCATTCCCTTCCTTGAGAGAGGTGGCCTGGCGAACTACTTGCATGGACAGGAAGTGCTTAAATAAAGTGCCCTAATGATTGGAAACCACAGTCCCTTTCCTCGAAATCTGACCTTTAGGAAAGAATTTCTGGTCGTTTAAAAAGGGAAAGAATTGGAGCGAGAGCATGACCCTGCTGGTTAAATTTATCGCTAACATGTGTTGGCTATCATAAATCTTTTATGCTAGTTGTGATATTGCATTGGTCAGCTTAACTTCCCCCTTTACGGTGTACGAATTTTTGAAACCCCATAGAGTACTATTTGTTTTTTTTTATTAAGCCTCGCGAGTGACCATCCTTTAAGAATGTTGACACGCTTTTATAGTGCAAATTTTTGTTTATCATAGTTGATCTAATGGCGACTAATGCATTTTGGTACATGCTATATACGCGGCAACCACCGAGGTCAGAGATTATTGTACCTGTGCCCCACATTTGTTTATATTGTTTGGACTGTCATTTATTTGATTTGCAATTGCAAGGGAGGCACTCGCAGAGTCCTATACAACGTAGAGCGTAACCTAAACCTAAGACGAAAATGATAAAAATAATTTCTGCTCATCTGCATGGCTTCACACTACACCTCAGCCATTGTTAATGCCGTTACGGTCTGTTGAGGTCTGTTATAAGTTAACACGCAATACAGGAAGGAAACTATTGGCCACTTGAACAATCCACTGCTACTACTAGCATTACTCTAGCATTACTCACTGGTGGAAGTCAACCCGCCCATGTTATATTATTAAAATAATTTGAAAAGGTGGGGAGAATAGGAGTTTGAGAACTAAAAGGATTTTTATTTTGACCGTTTTCAAGATCGTTTGTAATTATGTTTTAAAAAAATGAAAAAGGAAGTGTGCTTTGTTCTGTGAAGCATGGCTAGCATTACTATATAACGTTTTTCAACTTGGACACTGCGACTTTTTAGAAAACTGCTACCAACAAACCTATCATCATCCCAACTGTGATGCTGGATATGTAGATAATAGATTAACAGAACTCGAATTAACTTTTGACCACTGAATAAGACGAACTGACGCATTCACAAAATGCATTATTTTTTTAAAAAAATACTTGCTTCATGATAAACAAAATATCCTTCTTCAAATAATTGTTCCAGGTTAAGTTTTTAAAAATAGTCGGTCTGCTATAGTTAAAACTTCTCGTGGATACAAATAAAAATAATACAAAATGTCTAAAAATTGCATGTAAAGCCCATTATAGCAAATTTCCAAGTGTGTAGAAATTCATCTATACATGTGTTGTAGAGTATTCATATTAGCAGGTTGCACCCTTCTTGGTGTTTTTTCTATACGTGGACGTAATTGGAGCAATTAAATGAACTTTATCAATTTATATCTTCTTGTTTGACATTAACACTGCTATTGTTAATCTCAAAAACTGTTTACATAACGTCAGGCGTGGGCCAGCTCGGAATTCCACAACTCATTTATTAGGGGCGCTTATAGGCTTACTGGGAGTACTTCCCATATGCTCTAATTAGCCTGATTTAAGTTGTCATTAGAAGTTCTGCTAAGTCAGGATGTTTTGCATTGCAATTGGTAAAACGTTCAGCTAGATGATTCTGGAAGAACATGTGATGACACGTACTCTGTACTGTTTTAACAATTGTGGTAGAATTTAACTAGGTCTAGCTTCGAAAAGAACACGCTAAACTAAGCAAGTTTCTTTCTGTGCGAGGCACATTTGCAATTTTGAAAATACGTTCTTGATTCTTCCATACATACATAAATAAATGTATGTATATAAACAAGCAACATAACTTTCCTAATCTGTAAAACTATGGATGGGTTACATAGCAACATTTCTAGCCAACTGTGTCAATAATATTAATGCATTAAACATTGGTTTTCTCACTATTGCATTTGCTGATTCATATCTTATGACATATGTTTATTATTGAAACCAAACACATTGCTGAAGCACAGCAACACAACGTGAGTTAATATTCAGTTATTTTTAAACTTGCATACAATGCTCTGCAGAATTTATTAAAATGTATCCCAGATTTGAGACCAAGGCATATGCCAAAATAGTTGCATTCATATTTAAATTAGCTTTAGATTTATTTAAAAATGAAGTAGGCTACTGCAGTTTACCTGATAGATTAAAAGGGCTTTAGGTTAGTTGCTGTATTCACCTTGACCTATAATTTGATTATTATATTGGCCAAGAAGAAAGGTTATGAGGACAGGATTGAGGTTAAGATTGATATTTTTTTAATTGATGTTTAATTGCTTCCTTGCCTAATAATTTTTTTTTTCTTTTTCAGAACTTGGACTTCCATGGGGTTATGCGCTTTTACTTTCAAGATGATGGGCAAAAAGTTGCAACAAAATGCATACGAGTGGCAAGTTCTGCTACAGCCAGGCTTGTCGTCGAAACCCTTATTGAAAAATTCCGTCCTGACATGAGGATGCTGTCTATTCCAGAATATGCTTTATACGAAATTCACGAAAATGGAGGTATGTATCAACGATGGTATATTGGTATTGCGGATCCCTCTTGTTATGAATGCTAAGCATTGTGGTGTTTGTATTCAGATGATCGAAAGATTGGGGACGAGGATAAGCCTTTGCTTCTGCAGCTAAATTGGCATAAAGATGACCGCGAAGGGCGTTTCCTACTTCGGAGGATGGACGAAAAACATAGCGTAAGTGTCCTCTTTTCTAATGGAAATGCGTGCCACAATTAAAATTTGAATACAAACGCACAATTGAACTTTGCAATTTGAATCGGGTATTTTCAATTTCAGGTTACACATCAAAGTTTGGATGATGGATCACATTTTAAGAGAAAGTTGTCGAAAAGAGAAAAAAAGGAGAAAAAGAAGCGTGAAAAACTTCAAAAACCAAAGGCATGCACATTATATTGCAATATTTGGATTATTAAAAGTGTGAAATGTTTAGATTGTCTCCAACTGATGTATTCGATTGCAATTTAATCGTTAATAGCAAGTTATTGATGAGGAGGACAATCCTGATGGAATTGCCGAGAAGTTGTACACAGAAATGCCGGAGACCAGTTTTACTCGCAGTATCTCTAATCCGGAAGCGGTCATGAGGCGGAGACGGCAGCAAAAATTAGAGAAGAAACTTCAGCAATTCCGGAGCAAAGATGGCGGCCCTGACACAGGTTTCTAGCTTAGAAATACATCACAATGATCTGTTTAATAGACATGCGTGCTGATCTTATATTTTAATTTTAGGTGGCACTTTGAAAATTTATGGAGAGTCATTGTGTAGAGATGTCCCTTATAAGACCCTATTGTTATCTGTGAGAGATAATGCCGCCTATGTCGTTAAAGAAATGTTAGATAAATATGGTTTGGACAAGGAGGACCCTGCTACTTATTGCTTGGTGCAGGTAATTTTATTTTGTAACAAAGTTATTCTAAACTTAATAAAACAACTGGAAGCTCAAATATTCTGCTTGATAAAGCTAGTGAAGTTTTGATATTAAGACTGAGATAGATCGGTAATTATTAACCTGATGTTTTCAGGTCTATGTTGGAGGCGATCGTGAAAGCCGAGAATACAATGGTAGCGGTGGCGCCAATGAATACATTTTAGATGATGACGAATGTCCTTTGGCGATTCTAATGAACCATCATCCTGCAAAAGGATCAGTGATGTTTCATATAAAACGACGCCCAGTTGATTATCAGCCGAGAAAGCGCAAGAAAAAACCGAAATCTACAAAGGGCGATTTAGACGGTAGCTCTTATTTTGATGGGCCAGAGCGTCTCCCGTTTTTCATCGAACTTAATCCTGGTTGGTACAAATTCATCATTTAACATTCTATGTCATTACTTAATTTTCATTCACTAATATTTGACTTTTGCCCGATTTAATAACCTTAGATGGCAGTGAGATCACTACGAGCTCGCCAAAGAAGTACACTTTGCATCTGAATGTTACAGAAGTGGGCTGCGAGCGAGGAATGTCTCCAAATGGACAATACCTACAATTGTTCGGTCCAAACGTTCAGCCACGCCACTGTGTGATAGCTCACACCGAAGGCATCGTGACCGTGACGCCATGCAGCCGAGATGCAGAAACGTACGTTAACGGGCAACGGATTTACGAAACAACAATTCTGCAGCACGGAATGATTGTTCGTTTTGGAAAAATACACTGCTTCAGATTTTTAGACCCTTTAATGGAAGAGGTTTGTTCAGTTGTGCAATTTGCTCTTAGACAAACGTTTACTCGATGCAAATTGGAAAACCCGATATTCAATGCTAATCGCTTGTAATTTATAGAGACGGCAAAGACATGATTCTGGCATTCGCCACCCTGGGGATATGTCGTACGACAGGTTGGCTAAGTTTTTCACTGTTTAGTTGACATTCTTTTCATACTTTTTTCGCCTCTATAATCCATTCTTTGGTTTTAAGGCAATCTCTAAAAGACGACTCTTCCTTGCACCATTCTTTTGAAAATGATGCAAACGCCGAAACGAGATCTACTTCCAGTCAGAAAGAAGAAAGACGAATGGATCGGGGTGCAAAAGATAACAGGTGATTGTTTTTTTTTTTTAAATCAGAAAATGACAAACAAATATAAAAATGAAAAACAATATTTAAACGGATTTTGTTTCAATTATTCAGGCGTGGAATGGATCCCATTTTGCCAGCAATGTTAGAACTTTGGGAAGATGGGGAAGATGCCTTCCTTGCAGCCGCGATTTCCAATCTCGATCCCAGTTCGGTTCAATTTAAACTAGCACCGACTTACACTCTTTACATGACGGCTAGATTCCGCGCATCCACCCATTATCACTCGGAAATTACCCCTAACGAAAGGGCGCATCGCTTGACGGCTACGCTGAGCAAAGTAGCAACCAAAGTCCAGCTGGCAATTCAGGTATCAGATTTAGGGATGACGAGCAACTCTGCCAAATATTTGCACGGTCAGGCGACGATATTCATTTTCGTTTTCTTTGCGCTTGAAGGATCGTTATTTGGAAGCTGGGTCTTTAGCGTTTTGGATGGCCAATTCTTCCGAGCTTCTCCATTTTCTAAAGCAAGATCGACATCTAAGCCCTTTCTGCCTCGATGCACAAGATATTTTGGCCGAATGTGTGCAAATGGCATTCCGTAACCTAGTCCATTGCATGCAAGACGAACTTCTGAATGCAATGCCAGTATTTTTAGAAGACAGAGATGACATTGGAGAGGAAGAGGGTTCCACAAGTGAGTTGAGAGAGTATGAGTTTTCTGGTGTCATTTAACATTTTTTTAAAACCATTTTCACACTTCTGAGCGGTTATAACAACTTTTCTAAATTTTTTGAAAATTGTGATTGTTTGCAGGAGACGTATTGGCAGTTTTAGCTTCAGCCATGGCATTGTTGCGCCGTTGTCGGGTTAATGCAGCTCTCACCATTCAACTTTTCTCGCAGCTCTTTCATTTCGTCAACATGTGGCTGTTTAATAAGTTGGTGTGCGAGCCGCATCCAACTCTTTGCACAAGACTTTGGGGGGTGCGACTGAAATGTCGCTTGACGCGGGTGGAAATGTGGGCAGAGAAGCAGGGCCTGGAATTGGCGGCAGATTGTCACCTCAGTCGAATTTTACAGGTCGGTTTCGATTTTAAATCACGTTAACATTAGCTGTTAATAGACAGAGCATGATTTCTTTAATGGCGTCAAATCTATTGTTCTAGGCTGCACATCTTTTACAAGCTCCAAAAAGTGCCCCCGAGGACCTGGCTGCTATCAGTTCGACGTGCTTTAAGCTCAATTCCCTACAGCTGAGAGCTTTGCTTGAACGCTACCAGGCTGCGCCCGAAGAACCCCCAATCCCGCATCTGCTCGTTGAAAACGTCGTTAAAGTAGCCGAGAGCACGGCTGACGAAATGGCTCGTTCGGACGGGAGAGATGTTCGCTTGGAAGAGGATCCCGACCTCCAGTTGCCGTTCTTACTGCCAGAAGACGGTTACTCCTGTGACATTGTTCGTGGCGTGCCGGCCGGGTTGCAAGAATTTATCGGTCCATTCCAAGGCGCTGGGATCTGCAGAATGTCCATTCAGCCATCATCCATGGGCTACTGGACCATTTATATGGCCGATCAGGACGCAAGTCGTTCACAACATGGCGTAGGCATTTTCACTCATGTCTTTAAAGTGCAAACTCGCTAAACTTGCGAAATGTTGGTTTAAATCTTGTGCCTGAACTTTTTTCAGCCTCGCAGTCCAAGTGTCGTTAGTTACCATGGGGAAAGAGAGCCGGCACGAGTTCCGGGCACCTCAAACAAACCTGAAGTGGCCATTTTTAAATTGCAGAAAAGCAATAATGGAATGGGATTGAGCATCGTTGCAGCACGGGTAAAATTCTCGCAGTCAATCGTAGCATTATTTGTGTAGTGGTTTTGTATTTCGCCACATGTTACTGATAGATGTTTTCCATCTTTGCTCTAGGGAGTAGGCCAAGATAAACTTGGTATTTACATAAAGTCAGTTGTTAAAGGTGGAGCTGCTGATTTGGTAGGTTACACGGAATTCCATTTTTCGGTTGCCATTTGAAGTTTGTGTAACATGGACCCTGCTCACACAATTTATATTGATCGATGTGCTTTGTGTAAATTTCCATAGGATGGAAGGTTGCAAGCTGGAGATCAGTTATTAAAAGTTGATGGCCAGAGCTTGGTTGGCATTTCGCAGGAAAAGTAAGTTTTCAAGCAGTTGACGCTAAGCAGTTTGATTGTCGCGGGTTATGTGGCTTATGTTTTCGTACTTGTCATACTTTAGGGCTGCCGAATACATGACCAAAACCGGAAATGTGGTTGTACTGGAAGTTGCGAAAGAAGGTGCCATGTTCCATGGACTAGCCACGCTTCTGAGCCAACCTTCGCCAGTCATAAATAGAGGTCTGATTTTACTTTTTCATAAAATAAGATTCATGTTTGTTAAATGCAAACCAAAGATTTAAATGTGTTATGAAATTGTTATGCTGCGCATTTGTTTCTCATTGATTAAAAATATAGTAGGGAATATTTTACAAATTTCTGGATTTCGAAAACTCGAGTGCTTCCCAGTGAAGCACTCGAATCGCTATTTCTGAATTTCACTTGACTCTCAAATTGATCGACTCTGAAAACACTTTGTTCTTGTCTTGTTTCTTTCATTTGTACAATATTTCAACTAGGAAGTTATGCTAAACGCCCATTGCCTAATCAGAAAAGTATCAGCTATGCCAGCCTTGGCCCTTCAACTAATTGTAGGGCTTCTAACCGTCCTTGTACAACTAACCATTATGGATCCGTGCCTTCAAACTTTGTGCCTCGCATAGCAAATCTTTGCTACCCTTCTGAAAGTTCTTCGTCCATACCTTGCTGCCATTGCTATCATTGTCCTGCTCTACTACCATTTGCCAACAGTATGGAGTTTCACACATACTAATTTATCTTTTAATGATATTTCTCTGCTTTTTTTTGTTTTGTCTAATTGCACTACTTGCACCACAACTCCTTTTCCTTCTCTTTTTCTCTCACAATTGCATAACTTCACTTAGTTACACTGAGAAAAGCACCCATGTAGTAAGTCAAACAATACTTATCACTTTTGTTGATTGTTTTTGATAATTTTGGAATGCCTTTAAAATCTTGATTACAATCATGACATTTGTTGAATTTATTGCTGATAAACACCAGTAAGCATTGATTTGAAGTCTTTGTTTTTTCGGTTTCACAGTAATAATAGACTTACAAATTATTTCGTTTTCTATAATGTGGCATTTATTCACACGTACAACAATGACAATTCATCGGTAATGAGTTTTTATTAAGAGATTTTGCGTTAACTAAGCACTATACCAGAAACCAGGCCTTTAATGCGCTTTTCGTTTTGTACTTTTCTTGGACAGTTCTTTGCTTGTTGTCCGATTTGATTTTGTGCACTTTTCAGGAGCGTTTTCAGAAATATAATTTTAAAACATTTAAGAATTTAAGTACGTCGTATATTATTTATTGATAATTTTATGATCGATTCAGGTTACCCAGGAATGCGCCGCATGTCTGAGCGGGACATCCATAGCAAAGTTTTAAGGGAACAGAATTCGGAGATGTCGGATCCACGCCAAGGGCCTCCTCCTATCATGCCAAGAATGCAAAGCAGTAAAAGCGTTCCGTCATTGAATAGTAAGAAATAAACTAATTATCCAAAAGTTGGTATAATTTTTGTTGTTGTTGAAAATCTGTTAACATTTCTTAACTTGTAATTAAGGCGGTGGAGCTGCGCCCCAAGAACCCATTTGGAATTCTACGTTATCGAACCAAAAGCCACCGCAGGAGGTCTATAACCCGGCTTATAGCCGGACGTCTTCGACAGCATCAATTGTGAGACCAGGTCCGGAGGCTTCTGCTCGAGAATCGCTAAGGGCAAGGTAAACAACATGTAAATACATGCTTGTTTGTCTGCTAAGTTTTGCTTTAACATATACTAATTTATAATGAAATTTTCGTGTAGATCAACCAATAGTTTACGTCAAGATGGCTATCAAGGTCCGGGGTCGTTGTTATCAAACCAACCTCCACACCTACCGCCTCATTCTCGTCCATACAATGGTGAGGGAACCCAAAAAGGGCGCCCTTTATCCCAACCAAACTTCCATCAAGACGAGGAACGGCATTATCAGAATATCAGCATTTATCAACAGCAGAATCAGCCCGTTTCTTCCACATCTCCATTAAACACCAATAATATACAGAGCGTATCTTCAGCAACACTAAGGACTCCAAATTTTGCACCTTCCGAAGACAGAATGAGTCAACGGCTAAGAGGATCTCACGGTTCTTTAAACCGACCCGACATGCAACAGCAACTGAATACTCTGCCGCAGAGGCCAGTATCCGCGCTGTTATCTCAGTGGGGGAGAGAACACATTACGGGACCTTCCAATCAACAGGCTACTATGCCACCGTCGGAATGGTCAAGGCCTGTTGAAGATCAACGCATGGGGCAACCTCAGCAACAGTATGCACACCAACAAGCTTCTCCGATGCGAGGCGGACCAGATATGGCAAACAGAACTTTAAATCGGCCTCCTGATGGATTGGGTAAGCCTGTTTTCACATTAATTAGCTGATAAGTTATTTAAAATAAACATCAACATTTTGCTGAAACTTGATTTTGATAGAATAGGGCATGTAGTGCTATTTGTGAATGATATTGCGGACCTCTCGAATGGGCAAAATTTCCCAAGCGGTGGCTTTTTCAGATGAGTTCCGGTATTTGTTCCCCTATCTCGCTCCACATTAAATACCTCAAGTGGGCGAGAAAGTGCCCTTGCAGACCAACTTTTCATGTAGTTGATGTAGGCTGATCCCCTGCCGCTGGTGTTGGGCACTTGTGTTGCGTAAATAGGCCAGCATCAAACATCAGCAAACTACAACAACAGCAAAAATACATACTTGGCATTATTAGTTTTCCCTGTTGTCTTTTGCCTCGACTGAAATAAAAATACACTTTTAGGATACAATCCGGAAGAAGGAGCCCCAATCCCACGTAGCGGAGGTGGTGGACCCCTTCGTGACGCAGCTCAGAGTCCAGAACGACAGAGGGGACCTGAAGGTTGGCGAAACGAGCGAGATCTCTTACGGCAAGAGGCTAAGATGGAGGAAATGCGAGAAGAGGTGCGAAGAAGAGAAGAAAGACTGGCAAGGGAAAGGAAGATCCAAGAGCTGCAACAGCAACAGCGTTTTGGACCAAATCATCCTCAGCCGCATTTGCTTCCTGGTCAGCCTCCACATCAAGCATATGTAGACCGTGGGCCGCAGCAAAGAGGACCACCACCCACGACTCCAAAGCCTAGATTTCTCCCAGCGGGTCAAATGCCGATGCAGATAAGACCCATGTACACGCAAGACATGCCTCCCGAACGACCGCCTCCTCCGGCCGACGACTTGATCGGAAATCGAGCTTCGCCTCAGCCGCCGCCTCCACCGCCTACTTCAACCCATCCTCTGTATCAGCAGCAGATGCGTGGTCCGCCACAGGCAAGTTATCGGTATGGCCCGGGAGGTGTGCCCATGTCACGATCTGCAGAGCAGTTTGATCGGTAGGTGTCTGAAATTTGTCCTGCACGCATTCTTTGTTCCATCAGTATTTATTTTACTTTTGCACGTAGCCTTCAGTCGCAGTCAATGTACGATCCCAATGGCAGACCGGAAACTATGGCTCAATCGCGTAGCGCCGAAACTCCGCTATCAGCGTTGAGTCCTTCGCCTTGGGATAGAGAAGAAAGAGAAAAGGTAAACCAAAACCGAAGGATGGGAAAATATGTCGGCAACATGTTTCCAAATTTCGAACGTTGTCCGAATAAATTTCATATGAATTGTCAGGAACGAAAGAAGAGGTTGGATGAAGCACGACGAATGCGTGATCAAGAAATAAACGAATTGGAGAACCTCCCCCAAAGGTCGTCGAAACAAGAGGAAAGGTTACGAACTTTGCGTCTCGAGCAAGAATTCCAGAGACGTGCCGAAGAAGTGAAGAACGAGGAAGATGAGGAAAACGAAGAAGACGATGTACGCTAAATTCTTATCGTCTTTTAGTTTTGTGGCAAACGGAAACTGGCATTCAGGATTTTTGCTTGTTTGTAATCCTCAGGACGTTATCGATCGACGCGGCTTGTTCCGCCTTGTCCAAGAAGATTTAGAGAGGGCCAGGATTAAGCGTCTCGAAAGAGAAAACGAAAGAATGCAGACCATGCAGCAGCAAGATGCTAGGCGACAGGAAAAGCGGTTACAAATGCTCGAGCAGGAGAGAGCGCCGGCTTGGAAGAAAGATGGACCCATTCAGCAGATGCCACCTATGATTGGCCAACCGCCAATCAATCAATCGGAAGAGTGGCTAAGAAGGCAGCAAGAGGTCAAGGAGCAGAGGCAATTGCACCAATTGCAGGTAAGCCTGTACTTGAGTTTTTGGAAGCTTTCTACTGTTTTTTTTGCATTGCGTTGTTTCAACATTTACCTAACTTGACACAAATGCTCCGTTAAGGAGGAGCAACAACGGATTGCTCGTGACAAGCAGCAAAAGCTGGAGGAAGCCAATCGTATCCGTGAACAGAAGAAGGAGCAAGAGAGAGCGGCTCTACGAGAACTGCAAGTAGCAAGGGAGGCTGAAGAGAGGTTGCTACGAGAGGCTCAAAAGCGACAAGTGAGTTTTTCTTTAAAGCAAAATATTTACGGTAATAATGCTTGACCTGGGGTGTAACGATAACAGTGGTGACATGTAACATTCGTATGTTCAACATGAACTTATTAACTGAATGTTATGCAGCACGTGTCAAACTAAAATAAGCTTTTCGTAGGAGGAGGAAGTAAGACGGGAGCGTGCCATGCAGCAGCAGCAGCAGCACCAACAAATGCAGTACTCTCAGCAGAAAATTCCCCCTCAGAATCCGATGTATGGACAGTATTCTTCTAACTATGGCAATCAACTAGTTAACAACAGCAACAGCAATAGCAGAGCCTACAACAGCGTGTACCCTCAGTCTGCCATGTCTGTCCCATCGAATCAAGCTCCTGCTAGCGGATCTCAGCGATTGGATAGTTTGCTGAAAGGTCCTCAGGCAATGACTTCTCCAGTCTACAACCAATCCAGCGCAGGTCGGCCCCCGTACGGCACCGAATCGCAGATGAACGGCATCACTTCACCGCCGCCGCCACCACCCGAAAGAAAGGCGTCGTCGTACGATACAATGGCTCACATAGAAACTGCTCACTGGGAAAATTCCATCCCAATGAGCCCATCGTCGAAGGAAAACGCCCCACCAAAGAGGGTCTCCTTTCACGATTCCAAATTAGACAATTCCACGAAAGCAATCCAGGAGCCAATGAACGGGGAGAAATCCCCCTACGGACGCAACATGATTTCGGAGGAGAACACTCTGTCCACACCTAATAACTCCCAGCAAATGAACACCTTCACTATTGGCGGCACACCTGGGGTGATAGGGGCGCAGGAGGTTTATCGTGATCCGAGGCAGCGCATCGAAGCCAATCGACAGCCGATGCTTCAAACTCCCCGCGGCCCTGGCCCAGAACAGCTCAGTTTCCGTGAAAAGATGAAAAAGTTTGCTCTCGAGACGGGCGAGGATGCGACCCCGAGAGACAAAGTAAAAATTTCGAAGGCCCAGAGAGAAATCGAGACCAACTTAACCGCCCCTAAACTCGGTTAATAGCACGTCGTGCAGGAAATTTATAAATATAAATAAATGTATAAATATTTGGGGTTGCGATTGGCCCCTGCCCCTCCAAAAAGTTGTTGATCGACGCAACATTTCTGTTCAATTATTTAACAATGACTCAGAATCAAAACCAGAGTTCGATCGCTAACGGAAGATACTATTAATAACGATAGCTATGTAGGGCTTTCTGTTTGGTATATGAAATGCAATCGGCTAATTGAATAATTTTTACCCAAGTGCAATTAGAGAAGTTCTGAATCAAACAATTGCGACTTATTTAATTAGCAACAGTTAAATCTGTTGCGACGACATGATTAGTATAGTGCATGTTTATTGAATGGCAACACATATTTTTGACTGTGAAACTATGTTCTTTGGTAGCTCATTTACAATTGGCAACAGAAATTGCCAAAATTTTTCATAATTGTTTTTAGACCTTGTTAATCTCTTCTGTAATGTGATCGTACAACTTAGCCCGAGCTATCCGAAAACTTTTTTTTTCATTTTAATAGCAGCTATGCATATTTTACTTAAAACACAATTATCGATTTATGTAAGTTTTAGTTCTGTAGTAAGGAACATTAAATTTGATCGTATACATGTTGTGCATCTTACGTAAGTTGAACACGAGGTAGTTTGTTGACAAGAATTTTTTTTTTTCTGGTAGGAATTGAAGGCTGTATGTATCTAGGACAATTTATAAAACGGAACTTATTTAACTTTATGTTTGGTGTATATAATTATCTGCAAAACGGTTTAAAAGAAATTTTTAAAGAAAGAGTTTGGACGTATCTGGGAAAATTTAAAAGGGGAATTTTGAAAGTGAAAATATAGATTAATAGAATACTTTGTGATAAGCCAGAAGGAAAGATTACACTATATTGTCGTGAAGATGTGACAATAGAATGTTTAAATCCATCGAGTGTGGATTACCAATAATTATGATATACTTATTCACACTCGTACATTATCTATGGAACCCGCATTACAGATTTGTACTGTTAGATTGTTATCATTTATACGATCTTGGTAAATGTGTTTGTGCTTATTGGCTGGGCTTCCACGTCTCCTGTTGCTGTAAGGCACATCCTCTAGCAGAGAAATTTCGCTCTTGGTCAACCCTTTGGCCCTCATTCTTTTTTCTAAAGAAGGGTTGGCTTGACTTTCCATCCCGTATTCATAATCATCCTTATTAAATCTTCTTTCTAAGGAAGCATTGGATAGCTTTTCCATCCTGCGGGCATAATCATCCCGTGGCGGCATATAATATTCAAAAAATCTATCTATATATGAATTATTACAAAAAAAATTATTTACAGAACATGACATGATTGGATTACAAATTAAAATTGTAAACGATTCATGTATCGTACCTTGCGACGGCGCATCTGTCGCCTCATTGTGCCTGATTCGCGGTTCTTCCAAGCGTTTATTAGTTGTTTTATTGGTAGAAACTAGCAGCCACGTTTGCTCGGGACAGAACTGTGGTTCTGGCCTAGGAGCCAAATAATTACTTGTCTCCACTTGTTTGACCCTTTCTCTAATTGGTTCTTGATATCGTCGTACTTCGGCTTTGTCTTCGAGCGATTCCACCTTGGGTTCTAGGTATTCTTTCTTCTGGACTTCAATTCTATACACAATAGCATTAGATGAGCCACACAAATCAGCAAGTAAAATGGAAATTATTTAAAAATAACAAATGTTCAAAAAGAAATTGTGATTTGAAAATCTCATTTTCATCGGTCCTTACGTTCCTTGCTTTCGAGTTTGATCTTGTGTGGACGGTTGAAAATTGGTTGGCATTGTTTGAGGCAATATATTGGACCAGTAAACACCTTCGCTCTGACCAACAAGGTTCGTCTGCAACGGAGGACCCCATGTTGTCAAGGCCGCAGAAGCACATGGTTGTGGTATGGGCGCAATTGCACATGGTTGTGGTATGGGCGCAGGTGCACATAGTTGTGGTTTCGGCACAGGAGCACATGGGTGTGATACGGGCACAGTTTGGTTAGTGTGTTGTGTTATACAACAATTTTGTACTGGTTGCACACAATAAGAATACCTCATCGGGGCACAGGAATCGTTGTGCATTTTTGCGATCATATCATAATGTGGTCTGCATAGACATGCTACTTGACGTTTCCTGGATCTTCTTCTAAGCATCTTGCTGGGCGATCCAATAATTTTCGAGCCAAATCAAATCGGTCTTTTTTCAAAACACTACCAGAACGATTAAATGTAATGGAAAGAGAACGTGCTTTAATTCTGAAAGATCCAAAATATTATTCTAAAACGTTTTGAAACAACACATGGCATGCATGCTTAATATTCTCAACATTTTTTTTCAAAAGTAAGTAATGCACGTGTAGAACTCCATGGCAGAAGTTTGACTGCGTATATTAACATTTTAAATTTGAATACTACCATCATTAGTAAAAAAATGACTACCGTATAATTTTGCAGTTACTTTTAAAACCAAGATAGATTCTTAAACTTTTAACAGCAACTGAAGATAACACAACAATGACATAAAAATAAGTATTTTTTAAGTCAGTTTTTGTGATTTGTAAATGTGTTTACTCGTGTATTGATTCCACCTTTTTTTACAAATTGTTACCCTCTAAAACGTGGGTGACGTCATTACACGGGTAAATACGGTAATTTATTCTAGTATTTTCTAAATTATGAGTTTACGAGCATAATCAAATAACATATTTGTATACAGTAGAACCTGTCTAAATGCATATGCTTGGGACCGACGAAAAATATGCTTTTAGACAGGTTCAGTTATATACACTGGTCCCAACTCGGGACCGGAACATTTTATGCTTTTAGAGAGGTTATTCATTTACACATACAGGTTCTACTGTAGTAACTTGATATCAAATACCTGTTGTGATTAAAGAAAAAAATACTTTATAAAAATAAAACATTTAATTTAGGACAAGTAAGATTTCCTGGCTTATAGATGTCAACATAAATGAAAGAACTTCTGAAATAAGTAGCACACATGATAGGGAAAAACTATTTATTATACAAGTCCCAAAAACTAATTCTTCCATCTTTGGATCCTGCAGCCAAGAGATTCGTTTCTTTAGAAACTGCAAGACACTGAATGGTTTCCGAATGGAAATCTAAAATTGCAAGCGGCTTCAATTTCTTCCAAGAAAATATACGTATTCGGCCATCCCATCCTCCAATTGCTGTATATAATCCATTTGGGTGAGTTTTTACACATGCCACACCTGGATTTGTTATACAAATCGTAGACTTTAAACTTAGTTCAAAATTTTCAGTCATGCTCCAGACTAGAAATTTGTCGTCAGTAAAGCCAGAAATTCCACACATTGATCGTACGTGAAAATCGATGCACGACATTGGTTCTGGATGACCTGCCAGGTGTGATAAGGCTCCTTTACCAGCAATATCCCAGAGAATCACTGATCCGTTTTCGTACGACGCTAATAATAATGTTTTATCTGTCATTTCAGCAAACCTCACACACATTAACACACCATGTTTCCCCTCATCAGTTTTAATTATCAAAGTATTAATCGTCTGCTGCTTCTCTGCAGAAATAATGTTGATATTAGAAGTATTTTCGGGTACAGCCAGGAGAATGGGCACTTTCATAGTAACATCACAAGGACAGTGAGTGTACGAATTCACCGACAAGGAACCTAGTAAATTAAAATAATGCAAATTAGATTTAAAGATGAGAGGTTACATAATACACTATGATTTGTATACCTATTTTCTTTGCCAGCGAGTTTCCAATTATCCAAAAATTCAGATTGGAGTCTGCCCCATAGCTATAAAGCTGATCATTGGAAAATCCAATCCATCTTACTCTTTTTGCATTGTGAGCACACCAAACATGCACTGGACGATTTGTCTAGGAAAGAAATCCAATATAAAACGGATATACTATACGATACCTAGAGAATCGCAAGGTATAATGGATGGTGCTATCAAATTATACATGCTGCACAGTGCACACATCACGTGCTTGATATTTATTATTTAAACTGTACCAATTGTATAAGTCATGGAGAAAAATCGATTTCACACTTTTTGAAAGTACTTTTTTGGTCATTTTTGACCCCTCTCCCCCCTTGTAACCAACACCACAACTCCTTCTTCCCCCCCGTCCCCTCCTTAATACTACGTAACCATTTTAAAAATTTGAAAAATTGAAAAATGCACTAAAACATTCTGATTTAAGTCTGTAATTGATGGGGAAACTGAGCATCCTAAAAACAAAATGAAAATAAGATTACAATTAATACATTAATTCTTTAAAGCTTTAATTTTTTAAGCTTTATAAAATTACATTTATTCGTCTTCTTGCCAAAGTTGCAAACAGTAACCAAACCTAAACTCTCCCCCCCTTCC
>JAQGBW010001525.1:0-25236 GCA_034698625.1 Julus scanicus | reverse complement strand
GGCTTGCTCCACCTCTGTCGCGGGTTGGCCTGGTATTGCAGTACTTCCAGGATCGGCCCATCCCCAAAGGGGAAAATTAATAAATAAAATTTCAGAATCATACAGTAAATGTACAGAATGTAACCGGTTCGGTTATAAGATTGTTTGACTGTGACAAAAACAGCTGCCAGAACACAGGTGTATGGATTTGCAATATTTACACGAGCATACACATACACAAGCCTAAAGTAAACTTCCTTTGACATTTCTTAAGTTGGTACATGTTGCTAAATGCTGAAGCATATCCACCAAACATTGACAGAAAAACTGAACAAGTGTGTCTTCGGACCACCTCTGCAACAAACCACAAACGTTTATACAATATTTGTTTCAGCAAACCTTATTGCCTAAACATTCTTGCCCCATGTCGACTTCAGAGGAGACCCGACCCAGCTTTAAGGCCGGTATGCACCAGAGGAAACACGAAACAGAAACACTGTTCTGAATTAACTATACAAACGCCATGTGATAAAACGAACCTACAATTGTTTATAAATCAGAGATTCGGTAAAAAATAATTGCAAATAACAAGTGGACAAAATTGCAATGCCATAGACAAGATAGTACAAAAAAAAGCCTTTAAGTCTAATCTGAGATTAAACTTACCCTATGTGCAACTGACCGGATTGTTTTGTAAACATTCTCAAAGATATGCACACATAACTTTTTTTTCCAACAGCTTACAACCTGCAATTTTATAAAGGAAATCGTTTTAACACAAAGTATATGGTAACAAAGGGCGATTTTTATAAAAGGAGAAAAAGTTGAATAATCCTTTGAAATTTCTCTGAAAAGTTGGTTGGGAAAAAAATTGTCTTTTGGACAAACTTCACAATGAAGCTTGCACCGCAAACTAGATAGTAAAAACGAGTTCCACAGACATTATACCTACGAGCAAATTTCACTTTGAACTAAAACCTTACCACAAAATGTTGCCAATTTAATGTATAGATGTCCCGAAAACCCCATTTTCGTATAAAAAAAACAAGTTGGGAGTGGGGCAAAGATCAGTAAGGGTCCCCACAGGAGTAACCGTGATAAAAATAATCTAAACCAATCAAACATTTCCTGTAATTCTTAATGTTAAGGAATATAAACTTTAAAGCTTACTTTGACGATAGGATGAAATTTGAAATTTCGTGACAGTGACACAGCTCAGTTATACGTATATGTAAATAACACGTTTTTAAAATATTTTCGGAATCTTTTTTGCATTGTCATTTTAATGGAAATATTTAGACATTTATGGCTTCCCAGCACGCATTTTAGTGAAATCTAGACGGCTTGTGTCGTTTAATTTTTTTATGGATCACAAGTCTGCATTTGCGGCCTATAAAATAAGGTAAAAAACACCAGTGAAATCGAGTCGAACCAATTAAATTTAACGGATACTGAAAACCCTAACGAGCAACATGTACGAGGCCTGCATTTCAAATGAACATAAATTGGCTCTGTTTATGCCTTCACGTCAGAATCAATGCCAAATATCAAATGAGGCAAAAACGCCAAATCCATGAAATTAGTAAAATTGGGGCGGGCCATATGCACTCTTTAATGACAAGCATTTTGCCTAAAGAAAACTTTCAACAGAAAGAGAACAAATTCTGAACAACAACAACACAAATATAAACGAGAGAATTCAGAAATGACCCCGATAGACAAAATAATTCGGGTAATTTGACACTAATAGGTCCAAGCTGACCAATTCGGATATTTTTACTGCAGAAATTCACAAAATCTTAGACTTGTTTATAAATTTGAAGCCTATTTAATATGATGAGCTTAACATTCTAACATTCTGGGTTTTTTTCATAAGAAATTCTTCAATTTACTCGTCTAATGTTGTTAATATATGCAATAAATTATGGAAATTAAAGACCGAGGCTTACCTAAAACTATTCCCAAACAAACAATCCAATTTTTCAGCAAATGTGATACTGCACGTTGCAACTGGCATTGCAAAGTTTAGCATACACATACTTCCTCGTGGGAAATGTCACATGACAAACGTACAGGAAATGACAAGAAGGACCAAGAAGAAAGGGACGGGGAACATCAAAGGGTGTCCTTAATCCGCAAGTTTAAAAGGACCGAAATAGAAATTCCAGATGTTATTAAGGTTAATGACTTCCACCATCATTCTGTCCAAGTCAATCACAATTTTTATATTGAATTTCCCTGACTTTTTACAAATAATGCATTTTTTTCTGACTTGTCCAGGTCTTTCCAATTTCCCTCACAATTCCTGTTCGATTTAACCTCTTACTACTATCACGAATTTCAATTTTTTCACCATGGTTAATTAATCAACCGTTAAATTTTCATCTGTTTACAAGACACGTAAGACCTTTGACAAACTAAAAGATAATCCTTTTAAGATCACTGGCATGCGTATTGACAAATCAGGTGACTATTATCTTGCAGTTTGACACTATGCCTTTAAATATAAAAAAACAATTTTTTTAGGTTTCACAATGATCAGTTACTTGATCAACCGTTCTATTCTAATTCGTTTATAAATCATGAAATGTATTTACATAATTAAACTAAAATTTCCTTAAGATCCCTGTAACTAGGGATGTTAAATCAGATGACTATGTCCTCTGGTTTAACCCATCGTTAGCAGAATCCACAGGACTTAATGAAATGAATCTAACCGAATCTCGATTCTTTTGATACAATTGTATTTACTGGTTAATTGATTTTAATAAATTTATATACCGCGAAACCGTCATCGTCCATGACGGTTAGTTCCACTCTACAAACGTACCGAATTCAGTTTTTAATGGCTGTTTTTTAAAAGCAATGATATGTAAAAACTAGACCGTTGAAAATTGACGCTTTTTTATTTAAATTTCCGAAATCATGGGGTACAATTTTCAGGCTATTTTACTATTTAGTGCATACATGACCATGTATTATTTGTAATTTTTTCTTTTTTTTTTGTAGTACAACACAATCCTCATTTCAGAATGGAGATTAATTTCATTAGCAAAAGACATCGCCCTCACATAAAAATATATTTTACAACAACTTCCAATTAGTTAATTTTTTAGTTTTACAAGAACCTGAGAGCTTAACAAGTACACAGAGGTTATATTCCTAAACTCACGACTCATATTAGACGTTAGGGCTGGTCACGCAATTAATTTTAGAAGAACAAAAAAAAAATCAAATCGGTTGAAATTTGCATGTGGATATGCGCGCTCTCAGTAGGGGTACTCAACAGACCCCAAAATTTCGCACAAGTAGTCTAATTAGTTAATTGGTGTCATTCTACATGTGCTGACCCAGCTTTAAAAAGTGTCCCTTGTAATTAGCTGGACCTACTACAATGGGCCTTTTTCAGCGAAAAAAGGAGGTCTACTGCATGATGCTCTTGCAGTCTATCTTAACAGGCCTGTGCAATCTACATTTGTGTCCATTTCACAAAAAAACACTCAACTTGTGGACCTTTTCAGAGCTGCTTGAATCTACTGCGCATGTGCACCATATGTGCGCCCTCCTCCACCAAACAAATTTGCGCCCTTTCCCCATTCTCCACTGGCATCTGGAAAACAACATTGTTTATAGTACTGATTGTGCTACTTAAAATAAGTGTACTTATCAAGTTTCAACAATAACGAGTTTAATATATATAGTAATCCAACAAATCCATTTTAATACCTTGGGCGCCCCCTTCCCCCCACTTCGAAATGCCACTGTTGCACAGTATGTCTGGTTTACTGTACAATATATACAACATAGTACTGACAGTGTAGAAAATATAATAATTTATAGTTTGCCTATATCAACTTCCTGATATAACGTGTTATTAGTCATTAATTCAGTTTTTTCAAGCAAAAATGATAGTTTTTTTGCAGGGTGACATCGTTATCTAATGCTAGCACATTTTGTTTGACACGGATTACAAATGTGTCATTTGATTATTAACTTTGGAACAAAAGGTTGAATTAATAAGCCCATTTAAAAGATAATAGCAATCGACAGGTTGCAGTCAAGTGCCGATTAAGCCTCTTAACAACGCTTTAATCGAGATTCGAAATCGTCACTTAGTGATAAAATCCTTATTAAGTAATCAATTCCGGCTATAAAAATATGAATAACCACCACTCAGGTATGACAGGAGGGCAAAGCTGTGTTATTAGGAAGAATTTTAAATAGGATGTAAAGTAGGAAAAATAAATTAAAATCGCCAAATTTAATATGAGATTCATGTTAACCACAAACATCAAGTTAATGTTAACTCGATGATCAGGTCAGTGGGATTCGAACCCACGACCTGAGAGTCGTTTGCCTTTTTTTCGGTCAGCTAAAAGGCAGCCTGTTTTTTTTTTCTTCAAAAAACCATAATTGCGAGGGTGAAAAATTGGAGCAAAAGGGGGGATTACATAAATGTGCATCAAAGGTGAAACTAAGGTTGGGCCTCGAGCAGGTGGGCGAAAGAAGGTTTTCAAGAAGAGTTTTTGGGTCAAATAATATGTTAGGGGCAGTTGAAACCGAGGGGTCTGAATTAGGGCACAATGAACGAGGGTCAACCAGTGACGTGTCCCAATTGATGAAAAATTGTGTGGACGGTACATAATAACCAGGAACCTGAACATAAAAAGTCTTTAAACAATCTGGACCAGGAAAGGGCGAGATCCGCATGTATACAAGGTTTAAAACCTGATCATAAACAACAAGGAAATCACTGTAATTATATTGGTCGGATGTGTTTACAACGAGTATATCTTAAAAAGTTCTTATGTAATCTTTTTTCAATAGCAAAATTTGCGTATTATTTGAACGACAGAAATTATAGTAATTAGGCGAATCAAGGCGTAAAAGGACACAAAAAGATTAAGGGACCAGGAAGAAAGTAGAGGGGAACATCAAAGGGTGACCTTAAATCTTCAATTTTAAAAGGGCCAAAATAGAAATTCCAGATTTGAAAATTAACATAAATTAGTGTTAACAGTCCAGCAAACCCACTTAAGTGTTTCAGAGTTCAACAATTTTAATATTAAATTTCCCTGAATTTTTCCAAATAATACATCTTTCCCTAGCTTCAAGTTCCCTAACAATTTGTGATATTTATAAATTTGAATTGGTATCATACAGTCAGCATAAAAAGTGATACAAAATCCATACTACCAAGAAGAAATACGAAAATACACAAGTATACAGTATACATATGGCAGTACGGTCTTAAGTTTGGTATAAGTTGCTAATCTAGCTAAAAAAAAAAAACAAGGGAATTAACAAAATATGTACTGGCGGAATTTTAGGGAGCCGTCTATATATATTATGATTAGAAAACACGCAAGTTCTAAATAGGCTTTCTTTTGGTAAAAAAAAGCGAAGGTAACAGACAAGGTTTTCAGAAGGAATCAACATTTTTAAGTTCACAGAATTAAAATATGAAATCTCCACACAAATACTACATTCTCTTTGTCAGAGATAAGCCTTACAATTAGATAGGTGAAAAAGTACACATTCACCTCCATTACCAAGTGAACTTTCCCGTCCTAAAAATCTTCAGGTAAAAACCTGACTACAGAAAACAGTTGCGGACATAACTCACGTGTTGAAGGTACGAAAATTCAGAGAGTAATAACGAATATCATAACGTGTTATGAAATATCGGAAGGATTACAGCAAAATATACACAAAATCAACTAGTTTAGAACGTTCTAATCATGCGGGATGTCGCGTGAGGCCACGTGATGCCAGTGTTCTAATGCAAGTCCCAACACGCACCTGAATATTTTTTTTGCGGGAAATTCGGGTTTTTCAGAAAAAAAAAGTTTGTGAAATCTCCAATTGGGTTTTTCCTTCAGTCCAACAGAAAAAACAACTGAATCTCCGGTTTTCGTCGATTGGAATTGCAAATTTTGAAGGAGAATTTCGCTTTCGCCCATCATCCCGAAGGCTCGTTCTTGGACCGAACTGCTTAACAGGTTTGTGAAAAAGTAGAACTTTTATTGTTCATTACGAAACCATTAAGGATAATAAAATCCAGGTTCACAAAGGCTTCACGACTGAAGGAAAAATGAACACAAAATCATAATTAAGTGGCTCTAGAGTAAGGAGACAGGAGACAGGTCTTTGCAAAATTGTTTACCGAAATTATTTTAGTAAAGGTTGTTGTATAGGAAATACACATTTTTAAAAAGTTTGCCCAAGGAGAGTAATTTGTTTAATAATTTTCCTTAATCAGAACAGGGGTGGTGTCCAACCCATGGCACAGGGGAGCCTTTTACGATGGCCCACCGCCCCACCCTGAAGCAAACAAAAAGTCATAAAAAAAACTAAGTTTTTTTTAATCTGCATAATTTTATGTTTCAAATTGATGAAGGCAAGGCATACAGCATATGACAAACAATACTGGCTGATAATAGGGCAGCTGACGCCAGGCAGTAATACTAAAGGGCAGCTGACTCCAATAGCATAGACCAGTTGACTCGGATGCAATATTCTGGTACTATCCGATACTATATATAGACCGGTTGACTAAAATGTTATAGACCGGGGTCACCGATGCTACTGACCGGATGACTCGGATGCAATATTCTGGTTGTATTCGATACTATAGACCGAAATATTCTGAACCTATATATAGACCGAGTCACTCCGATACTGTAAACGAGTGACTTCAATATGCATCCTTTCGTCTCTTTGGGGGGAAACAGTTTCTGCAAGTGGTTTCTCAAGATACGAGTTCTTTCCAAAGTTAAAACATTACGACTATAATTCTCTAATTATATTTTGTTACTTTCAGATCAAAAAGAAGCTGGCTGCAGAACGAGTTTTTAAACCTTGGGATTTCCACCCGGCCACCGAGGCCCTCGACAGACACTCAAAGAACGCCTCTGTGACATAGTGATACCCATAGCCATGAACCGCTGCAACGTTATCGATGCCATGAAGTCGGGCTACGACACCAACTGGGCAAGCCTGCACGAGAGGGTGGCACTGTCGCAGTCCCGCAGCAAGGAGGAATTTGCCAAACTGAAGGCCATCGAGAACCGGCCGAAGAGCGGTCCGTCGGAAACGGAGGCCACCAAGTCTACTGTCTGGTGTGCCGTGAGCAAGAGAGACGTGACTAAGAGCGACATCGAAAACCGGTGCAAGAAGTACGCGGAAATCGCTGCTGCTGCAGATGTTGATAAGGATAAACCAGATTTGGTAAGACAGACGGGCTGCTCAATTCCCCGCCCATCGTTTCGCCGTCAAGGGTCTCGTTGCAGCATTTCGGAAGGTACTGACAACCAGAAGAAGCGTGGTGCCGAAAACAGCAACGGTTCTGACAACTGTAAAAACTGGGTTGCCGATGACAACCAAAGACTCCAAGAGCCAGACGTGCCAAAGATAGAAGAGGACCTAACAGGAGAAGACTCCACCGACGCCAAGAACCGGATGAACATGGCGCCACAGTGCTGTCGCTGTTTGCAGACGGTGTATCCCAAGGAGTTGGTGGAGGCGCACAAAGGCACCGCCTTCCACGAGCGCTGCTTCCGCTGCGAGGAGTGCGGCCTGAAGCTCAGTCTGAAGACATTCGTGGCCAACCAGAAGGACGCTGGCGATCCCTGCGTCTATTGCAAGAACCATGCGCCGCAGCTGGACGCCGCCAGAGTGGACCACACGGCCAAGCTCATCTCCGGCTGTCAGCAGGTGCCCAAGGTGGCAGTATTCAACGGTCAGATACGAGGGCCGGACGCTGGAAAGGTAAAGCTTAAACACTTCAATTGCAAAGGGAAAGTCAAGGTGTTAGGTGACAGCCCTGCAGATAGTAATGTTACGGCCTTATCAACAAATGCTTAGACAAACTGGGAGGAACAGCTGGGGCCCAAGGATCAAACCTTATCCAGGATCAACACCCCCTAGTGGCGTATAAGCCTTTAGCATGACATTCCCAACATGGACACATTGCTTTACTTCAGAAGTGGAAATTTTTTTTGTTAATGCATCGCTTTTGGAATAAAAAAAAAGCATGGTCGTATTTGGAAATGCAATGCTAAAGGTAGCCTTCACCACCAGAGGGTGCTGAAACACAATAAAGCTAATTCATGATGCTCCGGAGATTTAGTTACATAAATAAAATTAGAACAATAAAAACACTAAAGAATACAAATTAAAAATATCCATATTCCAGAAAAACTAAACTTTGGTATTCATAGCCCTCAGTATTACATCTATACATGAGGATGAGAAGTTAGTTAAAGCATGCAAGTAGTGTGTCAAGGTGAAAGAAAAGACAATAAATTGGCTTATCACTGCAGAGAGGGTAGAATAGCACCAGAGGCAGAATCATAAAATACAAGAACCTATGCTGGAATGATAACCGGCAAAACGGGTCAAACCAGGACCAGAAAGTGGTCCTAAAGAGCACAATGGCCATGTTTTCGTGAGCGTCTGAACTCACGACTTTGAATAGAAGCGAGGGGCGGATCCCTGCCTTATGACGGTCAAAGCCCCTGCCTACATGACACACATTTCCAACACGATTATGCTAAAATGAAATTTATAAGAAACAACTGTATTGTTATCGCCTTAGATATGCAAACTAGGGAGAACACTGAAAGTGTCACGGTGACTAGAAACGGAAGTTTCACGGTCAAATGTCATCGCCTGAATGCAGGATGCAAAACACGCCTGCGATTATACAAAAAATTGACCAAATCCCCAAACCAGAGCACATAGAGCTTTACAGGATTATTTATTCTCATAGATTGCCATTAATTTGTTGTTTTACAAAGTCACAAACCTCGGAGACCTTAAAATGACCAAATCAAGTCACGGAAATTTCCAGGAAATACCTGTAATGACAACAGAATTAACTAAAGTTTTAAACCACAGGTTTCTATAATTCAGTATAATTTTATTTAAAAAGCAGTAAAAGTAGGAATAGTGTATATCGCCATGTCCCTCTATGAAAAGTTTTCAATTGTATTTTTGAACAACAGTTGTGGGAAAAATTGAGTTCATTCTAGGATAACTCGTGCAAAACGTCACGCAATATCGTAACAAGTTTATAAAATTTCACCCATTTGCTCTATGACGAGAATTTTCACGGAAATTATGCAGGGTAGCCATTTTTCATGGAATGGAACGAATGCATGTTACGCAGTGAATCAAATTCGCTAGATTTCAATACGGAAATTGCTTGAAGATGATGTTCCTCTAAGTACATGTCTGAAGAGCGAACAATGCAACGGGAAATTATCCATAACGCACGATTTTTAATTTCAAATTTGCCAGCAAATCACGGGTATCAATTACGCGAAACGATACCTTTGTTACAACAACTGTCGTTTATGGAAACCCGCACGCAAATTTATAACAAAAATATCTTCAGGAACAGCGTGCATGAATTTCTCTTAAAAATCGTGTAGATGGTACCCCGAAATGAAAAGTAATTTTTAGAAAAGTGAACCATTTTGCCTGTCATTTTCACCGTAAAAATGCACATCGGCATTGCGAGCAGGCCAATATGAGAATAACCATCAACAAACATGTTTGCAATTTAGCACACACACAAAAAAAAACCGTTTTATCTCAAGTAGGAAACAAACTGAGCACTTTTTCTTAATTAAAGATTGCATGTTCAAACGAGATTATGAAGAGTATTTTTTACTTCAATCAATCCAAAAATGGGGTAAAAAAATGCCACACTTTGTTGTATCTTTCCATCTTAAGTTGTTTCCTTCTCAAACAAATTGTTGAAAGTTAATTGTTCCTATAGATAAAGAAAATGTCATGGCTCCAACAAACGGAATGTTAAACTTTCCTGACTTTTCCAGTTTTTTAAAACAATTTTCACTAGCCTCCGTGACCGTTGAAAGGGCTAAAAAATAAGGCATACGCAATAAATTTCAATTGCCCTGACAAATTTCTGGTTGTTCAGGTCAATGGAAACCCTGAATATTTCATAAATGCTAATAAACACGAGCCAAGTCAGAAAATATTTAAAATGTGAATTCGAAATTTGAAACTCCACATCTGAAAAATAGTTTTTCCTCAGCACAATCTAATTTTTTTCAAAACTTATTTATGAGTTATTGGGTTACTTTAACCAAAAGCAGGTAGAAATAAATTTAAGAGGATGTTGCAATTCCGACTTTAAAACGTGAAAATAATATTCTTCTTCTCGGCCTCGGTAAGTGAGCACGGTGGCCAGCGGCCGAAACTTAACCGTACTTATCATTATTGACCGTCCACCGTAGAAATACAACCAAATTGGCAAAATTGGCGTGAAAAGCATTGGGGCGAAAAGTAGTAATAAATGTAAATTCAAATAAAAACCTCCAGGAACCCACAGCGCATTAAGATGGGCATTGGGGCTTGAGACAGCCTCAGGAATAAATAAAGATTACAATTCTGAAGACTTGAAAAGGCATTCCTCAGGCTTCTCTGAGCATGCAAAGGCTAATCACTCTCGTTGGAAGAAAAATGGGAACCAATTTCGGCTGCTTGACCTTAAGCCGAAAGGCTTTTTCTGGGCCGAGAGGGTTTCGGTGAGCGAGCAGGAAATCCAATGGCGACCTTAATCAAATATGGCATTACTATTATTGAAATGTAATCAACAATCAGGTTTTCCTGGGTAACCAGGCATAAGATTATCACGGATTTTTCTTCATAGACTATGTCCAAAAGTTTCTGGAAAAAGCATATGCATGATTGGAGACAACACATTGTCTTGCTTTAACAATTTGATTTGGCCTGAAAAAAATGATTTTATCTATAACCCAAACTTAAAATTTCCATGTATATCAAAAATACTCCACAAAGGTTTTGTTCTTGTTTTCCAATAAGTTCAAAAGTAAAATTATAAAGAAATACTGAAAGGTCATTCATTGGAAAAGAGCATTTTTCCAGAGGTTAACTGGAAATCAAGTATGTGTTTTTAACCGAACCAACATACTAAAAATTGCAATTTCTTAGAAAATCTAAGTAGAGTATAAAAAATAGGAATTCTAGGTAACCTATTAATAGCGAAAACTGAAACCAAGTTTTGCAATATTTCTTTCCTCGGTAATTGTAGAAAAAAACGTAAACAACAATCAAATGAGAAAAAAACACGTAAATATGGAGCAAAGTATCTCCCAGGTAAAAACAAATTGTGCAAGACAATCATTAGTTAAAACAAAATTCCTTCCGTGGTATTATAACCAGATTCACTTATGAAACGAACAAAAAATGTATCTTGTTTTATGATTAACAAAGCTACTCTTGTTCTAAAAACTGGAAAACTCAATTTAAGTTGACAATTTCATTTCTGGGGGAACCCTTTTAAATGAATAAAAATGTGTGAGGAAATTTTCAACGACTTTTAATTGTTTATTACAAATGCTTATATTCGGAGCTTCTTAGTTGAAGTCCAGAAACCCCAAAACATCTAAGGCATGAAAGCCGGGTACGGGAAAGAGGAAATAGTAGAATATAGTGAACAAGAAGCACTGTTGTGGCAGATTTTTAGAGAAACTTTCACGGAATTTGCTTGAAAACAACTACGGGAAAACCACGATAAACCACATTCACGACAGCCGACCCAGTCGGGAATCTATTGTCAGGCGGATAGTCACCATACTGTTGCGAAGTATGTACAAGAAGATAAAAATTGAACAAATAACTTTCTCTTTCTGCAAACGTGTTATTTTTCCTTCATAACAACAATTATTCAGTTTTGAAAATACATTTTAAAATTCAGGTATCCTTGTTGGGCATACAGGTTTTAATACAAATCTTTGTTCCTATTTCAGGCTGTTAAATACGACACCAGCGCACTAGGCATACAAACTGCATTGAATGCGCCACGTCTCAGCCAGAGAACGTCTCACCATCCACCTCCATCAGACGTGGTCAAATCTGACGTAATCGGGCTTAGATATTTTTGAGTTTGAACTCCACGTCAAAACAATGGATAAAAACGACCCCCTTTCCAAGTTCACATAAAGGAATCATCGAAATCACAAATGCTGCCACTAGTGACTTGAATGTATGTTTTCTCGCATTTTATGATCCTCCACGATCAAACCAAAAAAAAACTATTAAAAACCATCTGCAGTCTCAAAACTTAAAATGAATAAATCTGCAGATAGGCCATGAAAGAAAATGACCAGAACTCAACTTTGACACACGCACGACATTTTATGCAAAGCAGATCACAGATTACAATGGAATCGCACAACTGAGAATCACGCCGAGCAGATTTCGGAAGAAATGTTGGCAGAGTTTGTACTAGGTATTTCATAAAAAGCATCATCAAACGCTGATATAATCCAACAGGCAAACGCATTGCAAGAGCTAACCAGCAAGACTATGTTTCGCCAAACGGTAGTTTTTGTCAGGTAAGCTTTGCCAAAAACGTAGGACATGAGGAAAAGAGTTCGGGCATTCCGGGAAGGGCATGCAAAAACATTCCAGTTGAGTCCTACCTGTTTACCGTCGCGGACGTGAGAACGGTTTTCTCTTCGAGTTAAACTTGGAATTTGTCGTGTTGAATCGTCGCTTGGCGGCTGTTGCCATCTTTGATTTTCCGACTTTCTCCTGTTGCGCTTTTTTCAGTTTTTCTCGAAATTCCTGAAAATGTAATAAACGATTTTACTTTACTGCTGTAATTTTTAAATGCAATAAAAAGTTGAAGGCATCCACGATTGTTTATCATCCTCATCACACCAAATATTGTTCCTGAACTTTGCGACTTACTGCCTCAACACGAGCACTCTTACGACGGATCACATCTTTAGGTATGATATATAATTAAAATATGCTTTTAAGAGAATCATAACTTTGACAGAATCAGATGCCAACTAAGAAAAAAAAAACCAATTTAAACTGATCCTCACCTGCATCAGGCTGAATCTCGTCTGCTTCCACGACTGGCGTACCACGTTCAAGTTTTCTGGCTGAGTGAAGAACTTGACCCCATCTATTAAAAACCAAGACGTATCTCTCAAGTACAGGAGGAGTTTCATTTCAAAATTCCAATAATCATCCAAAAAATGAGACCTACCTTCAAGTCGGCTGTCGCCTTCGAAGACGAAGAACGTCCGCCTAGCAGAAGGTTGAGTTAATTGATTCCTGAACAAAAAAAATTGATCGACACAAATTAGACAAAAAACTAACTGTCGCTTTATGTTTAAAAAATATCAATTTACCTTTCAGTGGTTTCGTTTTCAGTTTTCCCGCTTGCCTGAGGTGTCTGCTTGCCATAAGGTTTCCGTTTTTCGGTTTCTTCTTCTTCATCGGAACTGCTGTCATATTTGAAAGGATTGTTATCCCAAGCCGCCCGAGGCAACTTAGATGCTTTGTCGTCGGTCTTTGCATCAACAATATGAAGATCTGCAATTTGAGAAGCAAACGATATACATATTACTGCTTTAAATTGAACTAAAAAACCAACTAGCCTGACAAAATTTATGTTTCCGATGTACGACTTGCCTCGAGCGCCTTCGCTGAGTTCGGCAGCTCCTAAGGATTGCAGGAGGCTAAATGACTCGCCCCCGGATTTAGTTCCGGTGTTGAAGATATCTTTAAGCGAAGTGCTCACTTTGTAATAGCGCTCCTGTGATACCTCTGGTAGAATTTCTTCGGGTAATTCGTCTGCCTTGCTTTTACGCTTCCCAGTTTTCGTAATGCTGCACGAAAATCGAAAACAAAAATAAGGGACAAAATCATCGTCGAAACGAAGATAACCAAAACGATGGACAAAAAGGGGTGGAAAAAACCCGTGGTGTACTCACCTCTGTTCCTCCTCGTGGATTTCCATTTCGGCGGCATTCTCCAACGTAGGATCATACCGCATTTGGTTGATTTTCTTCCACTCTTTCGTTAACTTGTCCTTGGGCTTCTGTTGTAGTTCATAACCGAGGACGCTTTCTAAAACTTCCAGCTGCCTTTGTCTTTCTTGTTTCAAGTCAAATTCTGTGAAAACAAGGATTTAGTCAATTAAACGCAAGTCTCAGAATATGCTTAAACAACTAGGTACATTATTATTTTTTCAGTCAATTTTTGCTACCTTCATCATGGACCTCTTCAGTTTCGGGTTCAATGAACCTCTCGTCTATTTTAAAACGTTCATCGTTTCCAAACCGGCTCTGAAGTGCTATGATCTAGAAGTTGATCAGAATTTAATATTAACGTTTGGCAAACGCTGATCGACGTTAATGTCAAATTTATGTATTCCCTTACCTTTTGGCCGCCTTCCCCTTCATACTGCGGCTTCACCCGGAACATGTCCTGGCTATCCATAGGCGAATCCTCTTCCGAATCACTCTCAAATAAGGCCATGCCTTGTCTGGCTTTAGAGACTTTTGGAGTTTTCTTTTGTGCCTGCTTTTCTGGAGCATCAACTTCCTTACTGCCAAAGTCATCGTCGAACACGATTTTGGAATTCACTTTAACGCCCGTGTCCTTAAAAAACAAATTAAATTTAACGATCAACTACCATTGTTTCACACAAATATGCCAAATTTATGGCGAGTATTATCTTCTGAAAACTAAATACTTTTTCACAATCTGAACTCATAAAACTGGAATCGACTGAATTAAGAATGCATAAAAAACAAAGCTGTCATCACTCACCAAATTCCTTAGAGAATCCTTGATCAGCTTTTGTTTGGCATTTGACTCTGACAGCTTGCTGTTGATGGACTCCAGCCTCTTCTTATCAGAGAGCATTTTTTTCTCCGAAGTCGTACCGAGCATCGCCGGCCTTCTCACGTTGTTGTTGACGACCTCAAAGTCGTTCCAGGCGTCGCTAACCTTCTCTGGTTTTGTTTCTGGCACCTTCTTATATGAGGCCTCGACCCTGGTCTTGTCGTACATCATTTTTTTTCCCTCATCGGCCTCAGAAACGGCCCTTGTGTGATTCGGCTTCGCCGCTGGCACTTTGTTGCATATGGATTCTAGTCTACTCAAGTCTTTCTTTTTATTTGACATCGAGCTGAGCTTCGGCATAACTTCCGCCTCATCTCCGACGACTTCGAAATCGTTCCAGGTCCCGCTAAACTTCTCCAGTCTGGACAACAGACCGCTGCCACGGGGCACATGATCGGCAGAATGGTGACCGTTTCGAAAGTCAGGTCTTGGAGTGTCAATGTGGACATTTTGTGCAGAATTGCCGTTAACTCTACTGTATTGCTTTGGCGTCTCTAATATCTCTGATTCAATCGCTTGACCGTTAATAGTCCTAGCTTTTTTAGCAGGTTTGGTGTCTGGAGACACTGGCTCATCCGCTTCATCTCGAAACAATGCAGCTGTGCCTTGGAACATTGGCACTTTGTTATTAGTTTTTTTAACTGGTGAAGGAGAGTCCATCGGTAGTTTTCTCTTTTTGTTTTTAATTTTAATTTCTTCATCCTGTTCTTCAACAAATGAATTTTTATTTGGTGGTTTCGACTCAAATGCATTACTTGGTGTTGACGTGACATTTTTCGACTTATTTGCCGCTTGTTTCCTTTCTTTTTGCAGCCTAAGTAAAACGGATTCTAGTGAGACAAGGAAATTTCAAATTCAAACGTTTAAAGGCTAAACCTTCATACCTTGAAAGAAAATGTTCTTTTGCTACTTCCAGCTTCATTTCGCATCCCTTCCAGCGTGTATTACTGTATACATTGAAGCCTGAGATACAAAAATGCATCAATCAAAATGTATGCGACTCTTAAAATAATTGCTTTGTCAAGGTTAACAACAAAATACACTCAGGATTAATTCAATTATCCCAAAGCAAAACCCATATTTTGAAATTCCCGCCTTACATTTGGCTAAGTTTTTGGGAGTGATCAGCATTTCCAAGAAAGCAAAGGCCTGTCCATCTTCAGTTCGTTTAGCTTTTAGCTCCACTGATGTAACCTGACCGAACTTTGAAAACCTTTCAATAAGATCACTTTCTTTGATTCCGTCAAAAAGCCCACTAACGTACACCCGTTTCTTTTCTGGTAGAGGGTCCATCTTGGACGAATAGCTGAAACGATAAACGAAATTATGAGCACATGCAGATCACGGAAGCGGCATAACTTCGTTTCAGGTTACATTTCATAAGCATTAAAACAACACTCACCTGTATGTATCTAATTAGATGTGTCTTAATAAACGTTTTCACTAAAAATAATCGCACAAAGTTGAAAACCCAACTTGAAAACGTGGGTCACACGCGCTGCAGGTGGCAGCACTTACCGTATGCAATGTCCCACAATGCATCGGAAAACGTTACATCAGAAGCCGACAGCCGTTGTGGCATAAACCGTAATAACACAAAGGGGAAATTCAAAAAGTTTGTCGAATATTGATAATTGCTGAATTTCCCCGACTTTTTTCAAAATAAAAAAAAATAAAACTTTCCTGACTATTCTGCTTTTCAGCTTTGTGGGAGCGTTACCAAACTACTTATAATGTGGGTTTATATTCATTTCTAAAAATGGTATTATAATACAATTAATTAACACAGTGATATCGCCATAAGCCACATGTTTTATAAAAATAAAGCGAAAACGGGATGCCTTGCAACTAATATTAGTAAACAAATACTTTCTCCAATAACCCAGGGAACTGCAGATCATAATTTGAGAATCGCTGGTTGTATTATTTTGTACAATTCATTGTTTGTTTACTATTTCAACATTTGGTTAATTAACGTACTGATCAGCAGCTGTAAACTATGCTGCAGTTTGGAATCAGGCTTCCTTGGTAAACTTTATGTGATCAAGCAATTGTTGACATTCTTAAACAATTTCCTAATGTTCTGTGTACTCCATCAAACACTTGAGAAAATTTTTTTAAAGGAAAAAAAAACATTGGTCACCACTAAAGAGATGAAATCTACCTACCCTAAGCAACAGCTTCAAATTAAGGATATATTGTGTTTCCATTCACAGCCTGAATAATATTTCTCATAAATGCTTGCATTTAAAAAAAAAACACACGATCCGATTACTGTCTCAGGGCGCATTTAATGACAATGGAGGTAAGATACGATCAAGACATCAATTGTTTTTTCGTAGAAAAAGCAAAATACCAAACGCCAATAGCTACGAAAGCAGCCATCAGCTCGCTTTGTAGCCAAGGTCCGTTATAAGTGCCCTGTTAAAAAATCGAAATAAGTATTAGCAACGTAAATAACATGCTAGTATGAAAGACAGTAAAACGAAGATGCATTTACCGCATGTTGTACATCCAAAGTGAACAAGGAATGAACGTTTGCAACATCTTCCCCAGTCCTTTGTGCCTACACGCGTTTCGATAAAAATATCAGATTATTACAGTATTCGAAATGCGTTGCTCGGGAATAAAGCCAAGATCAATCGTCGCATTAGCGTACCTTTCTCACGGCTGCATAGCCTTCTTCGTCAAACACCTTGACGGGGTAACTGTATTGCTTCACTTCCTTAGGATCACTGGTCCAACTTATCTAATATTGGGAAATGTGTTGTGATTCAGGCACTATTACGCGTATGCTGGCTCGGCATGGATAGCACCCGTTGGAAACTTACTTGATACCTATTTCCATCGATGGATTTAGTAACTGGCATCGTTTTTCCATTCACTTCAGCATAAAGATTCATATTCTAAAAGAAAGTAGTAAGAGGCCGGGTTATCACTAAATTGAAGGTTTGGACAAATTGTTGTAAATTAAGCCTCTATGAATGGTTTATGGACGGGTGCCACAACTATTGCATTCATGCCTCACAACTTTAGCGTTACCTCATGAAATTGAATAACACATGTAATCTCCTGTAGAGGTCAAAGTTCAATGTACTCGTACCTTTACATTGTTACTGCAGGCTACTGTAAATTCGGCGATGAAACCTATGTGGGTGACGACTGTACCGTCCGTCGTCGTGTACAAATTAGAGTTTACATCGGGATTCTGACATAAGTCGGCTAAAAACGATACAAAAATTGCCAAACATTAAGGTTTTTGGCTGAAAATAATAGAAAATAATAGTGCACGAGAACACGTAAAAGAGAGCGACGTGGCATCATCCTAGTTCAAAACTGTATATTCTAACTCGCAATTACATCGGGATTGCAAATCAAGCAAAAGCAGAGACATATTTAAATGGTTCATTTTATGCACTAAAATTGAAAAAATCTCTTACCGGCAACCGTAGCAAATAGAAAAACACAAGCCACGACAAATTTCACGACATTAATAGAAGCCGCCATGTTGCAAGTAGAAAAATGACCCTCGATTATGTGATCACGTGGCATTCGTATCAAATCACGATCATAGCGCCATCTACCGATAATATATGTAAACGCGAACAAGAAATGTTCAACGCAGAATGGCACGTTCATGTTGATTGGTTCATATTAGAGCTTTACCTCAGAATGTAACGAAAGCTTAGGAGATCACGATAAGAATTAGAATTGCACATGGTAGCTGACATTTCGTGAAATCAAATGAAAATATAAAATTTAAATATGAAAATTATTAAAAACTAACACTTCTAAAAACATGAGGATCTCTGACCATGAAGAAAACAATTCGAAGATGAAAACTTAATATTTATCTGATTTATCAGAAAATATCAAATTAAGCCATTTTTCAATAAAAAATCACGTTTTTATTTTCAAGAATATCATTGTAAAAGTAATAAACAGAATTGTATGAGTCAGTGACACTGCCATCGAACACAGTAATTCGGAAACATAAAAACTCGTTCCCAAATAAACGGCAGCAATAGCCCTCACCTGGTAAGTCGTTGGCAAAGCCAGGAAAATCCCACGAGCAAACCAAGGCACTGTAACAAGCGGCCAAAACCCACCTGAAAATTAAAAAAAACATTTTACCAAACCAATTTTGTATACGAACATATTCGAAATGCTTCAAATGCTGAAACCAAAAAAAATTGTTTAAACACAACATGTAAAAATATCTTCGGAATTATGTACCTGAAATGGCCCCTAAAAACATTGTCAAATTTCCAGCTATGATTAGCATCAGTTGAATTTGACTGAAAACAGCAGGGAGGAACATACCTACAGAATAAAAAAAACTTTAAGAAATTAAATGTTGTAAAGAATGTGGAGACTGCACAAGAGAGCAAGTAAGTTTCAAAACTCACCAATAGCCATACCGCTTAATCCATGCAAGTATAAAATAAATAATATTAGGAAAAATGAGCCCCAAGTTGGGGCTTGAAACGAAGAAAAAAATGCGCCAGCGGAAATTAGCAGCAACTGGAAAATGTAGCAAATATTCAGGGTGACAAATAATCCCAAAACAGTCTCAGCCAAAGTGACACCTAGAATCAGAAACAGTTTTAAAGTATAGCATCCGTCTTGGCACAAAGCTCGGTCAAAGGATTTGATTCTGTATATTCCTATAGTGGTCGTTTTAGGCATTAATATTTGGGAAACAAGACAGTGAATTACAAGAAAGATTAAAATGTTTGAAATTGAGTAATCCCTAAATAACTTTTCGCGTCGAGACCTCGATCAGTGTGCCCCATTTTAGAGAAAGGAGCATTCCTGTCACACTGGTGGAATGTTGGTAACTGCCCTTAACGAATCCAACCACGCATTTGTCCTTATGTGTTAGTTATTTAACCTTAGTACATTTATCGAACATTTATGCTTGATTTGTTACCTGCCACGACACTTCTTTCCAAATGACCGTGATAGATTTCAACAAAAAATGTCAAAACGGCCACTGCAATCGGTGCGCAAAAAGAGCCTCTGAAAAAAAAAAAAAAAAAAAAAAAAAAAATCAAGCGCATTATTGCAGTTTTTCAAAATTTTTGCAAACGAAATCTATAGCACCGAAACTTACATTGACAACATGGATATAGACATTAATAGATTTCTGGGAACAGAAATGTGATCTATTATTTCTTTTTCAAACTGCAATGAAATTTTATATTTAAAATTAAATAGAATTTTTTTAAAAAAATGAAAAAAGAAACATTCTTGCAAAACAAAATTAATACTTACGTATATAATAGGACGTGCGCATGAAGGATTCAATCTCGATTCGTTGTACGTCGCATACAGAAACCGTTCGTAAGCGTTCGTCAATTGGAATCTGATGAATTTTCTATGAACAACTGATGAAAAATACAACCAGAACGAAAAACACAGAAAAAATTGCTATGCATATTGGATTGAAATCGCATTATCCATATTTGACAATATGACATGTGAAATTCTTCTATGTTCATCCATTGTATACAACTACATAACGTACTGAACCAAATACGATGGGAGCCATAAAATAGTAGAACCTAATAAAAAATCATAACTTCGTGAAAAATGCTTCGATTTAAATCAAATTTGACACTTACATAGACCACCATTGTGTAAAGACCACCTAAGAACATTTTGAACACATTTTATAATTCATTTTTGTTCGTACACTATTGTTCTATGCAAATGCCAAATTTCATTTCATCAAAGCATTTTCCACAAAGTTGTAATTTTTTGCATTGGGTTCAACTTTTTTATGACCCACAGTGTATATAGTTATCGATTAAATTGGTTTTAATGAGTTCATTCGCTACAGCATAGATAATTTAGTTTTTCCAAACAGTGGCGCCATCTTGCGACAGGTAATTATAACATTTAAGGAACGGTGTATGCTTACAGAAGTTATCCAGTGTAACACTGATTATGCTACTGTTTATCACATCTGCATTCATCCACAGTGAATTGACTATTCTAAAAAAAAAATAAAGAAATTAAAACAGACTAAAACTCTTAGTGCAAAGTTCTGAATCTGGTAAACCTACCTGTCCAAATGTGCACCAGAGAAATTCTGTCTGATGACAATAACACCATGGACGTCGCCATTGTCTAACGCCTTTAAAGCTTCAAAATTTGAATCAAAATATTTCTGCAATAAAAGTTAAATACATTCACTGAGAATTAAGAACTCGAACTTGCGCACAAAAAAATTACATTACCTTTTTGCTCACCATAATAATAATTTGTTCGTTTAGGTAGGAAAGGTACTGGTTTCCTAAAAAGCCGCTGTCATTGTTGACTACGGCAATCTGAGTCTGCGCTACGACCTCTTTGAACGAGAACATGCTGGCACACACTTGTATGCTTGGAAGTAACATCAAAAACAAAAGGGCCCTGCAATAGTTATAAAAACTGATTAGTTTTCCAAAATCATTATGTATTTGGACATGTGTTATAGGCCACTGTCAATGGTTTGACCCACAGAACTCTGCTTCAACAAGCTCCCTTCAAAACTTGTACAATCTCCATTAGAAGTTCTTATTGTTACAGCTCAAAACTGACCAATGCTTACCCTGGAAATCTATACAAATGGATCGAATTTTTGATAACAGTGGCTTTGAGTACGGAAGATCTCACACGAAAGTCCCTCCATGAAAAGGACCTCGAGGAGCCAGTGTTTCTTTTCTTTTGTGCCTGCTCCAGAAGTTCACCATCTGCAATCAAACTCTGAACTTTGTCCGATTCGTCCCTCTGCATGGGTATCCAAACGTCCGTCGATTCTGAATCGACTTCCCGTGGACAATCGACATTTTCGTTGAAATTGCAGCAGATTTTATGGAAAACTATCTCCAGTGAGTCGCAACCAAAGTTCTGGAGCAGGTTATCGGTATAGTCTTCTACGACCAGAGTGTTTTCGTGCATCAGACCCACCTACATCAAGACAAATATATGATAAATCTGTCATCTACCCAATATTTCACTGACTGGGAGACAATAATAAACAACATCAAAAACCCACGGTCCACACCACTTGCCTTATGCGCTGACCTGGCTTCTTCTATGTAGTGTGTCGTCAGGATGATGCTGGTGTTCATTTCGTTGGCCAGTTTAAGGAGGTGCTCCCACATCCTGCGAATCAAACAAACATCAATGAATAAAAAACCAAAAGCCATTTGCAAATCAAAGTCTTAATTTCTTACTTTTTCTTGGTAATACAATCGATACCAACGGTGGGTTCGTCCAGAATAAGCAGTTTTGGTTCGTGGATGAGTGCCGTTGCAAAAGCGACTCGTCTCATTTCACCCCCACTGCAACAAAATATGGCAAAGTTCAAAAACAGCCGAAAACTGACTGATGGATTGCATGCAGTTAAGTCTGGTGTACATGTACCTGAGTTGGGCATTCACCGTGGTGGCCGGTGGTAGGTTTAGAAGTTGGATGAAATATTCGATGGCATCTTCTATTTTCTTCTTCGACATGCCAAGAATGATGCCATAGTATGTCCAGCACTGAGCGATGGTCATCGTCTCAGGAATACAAGTCTCCTGCAAGAATCCAGATGATGAGTTTTCTGGGGTTTTGTCACAATTGAGGCTATATTCTAAATACATTTTTGATTGATGACCGGTATGCCAACCCTTGTTCAGCATTCCAAGATTGCCAGCGTTTTTGACTGATATGGTCGGCATCAATCAAGAATTGATTGGTGAAAGTCTCAAAAATGTATTCCAAAAAGGGCACGTAGTGTCTTGTATGTGTGATATTGATATCAGGAAGGGTTACCTGGGGCATGTAACCGACGTTTGGTCCAGGAACGCCACTTTCCGCTGTCCCTGGACAGTGTCCGAAAACTGAAATTGAACCTTGGTCCAAACCCAGTCGTCCGAGAATACATCTGATCAACGTTGTTTTGCCACATCCGCTTGGCCCGAGCAGCCCATATCTAAAAATGCAATCAAATGTGACATTTCCCTGATTAAATTTTTATAATCATGTTCCAAGAAGCAACCCCAAGACAAAATGACGTCATTTCACGGCATCCCAATGATCCCAGCCAATTATGACGTCAATATGACTGCAGATTTCTATATGCAAATTATTGGCAACTTATTGAATTAACTCAATACAGGCATTTAAATTAATATACCGCAAAAATCTCATGAAATTTATTTTATTGTCAGGTTGAGGATTTTTCTACTTTTTTAAGACCACGGCACACTAAAATAGATCTAAAATTGTCGAGGCACTACCGTAGAGAAACACAGGAATGCAAGGTACCAAACCTCATTCAAGCAACACAAATGGAAAGATTTTCGTTGCTTTACTATATACTATACAGTAAATTTTTTAACGATTTTTAAGGCAAATTTCTCCCGAAATTTCATGAAACATTTTCTTGCAAATTCCATGAAACATGAAAGTTAATTTTCTTTGCTTTATAAAATCTCCTGCTGTTAATCAAAATTTCATGAAATTATAAGAGAAATTTCATGAAACAGCATGAGAATACTAAACAAAAAAGGTAACATTTGTATGAATACTACAGTATTTTTCAATTTTTTTCAGCTTGCATCACACATGAAATAAATGAAAATCAGTTTATGAATATAGAGGAGTATACAAAGAAGGAAAAGCATTATTTAAATAACAACTTTTTCGACCTTCACATAACTTCCGTGGTACACCCATGACCCCTGGCGACACCAAGGACTAAAAAACACCGTTTCTGGGTCATTTCTAGAGTTTTTATTAATCATATTTGCCCTAAATCTAAACAAACTGACAAGCATCACCAGTGTGATGCTGTATACATTTCATCCCATAAAGCACATGCAATCGGGTCAAATTTCAGGGTCGTAAACTAATCAAACTTATTTACATTAAAAATCATCAAAAAACAAGCACAAAAAAAATGACTATCAATGCTGATTTCAACACATCAACATTGTTGAACTTTTAATTTCAATTTACTTACACTGTTCCTGGAGGCAAGGCTAAACAGACCCTTTCGAAGACCAAATTTGACTTCTTCCCGTTGAACGACCGATAACATTTTCCACCGTTTTTAACCGAAACGTAAAGTTCAGTAGCATCAACCTTTGACCTTTCCTCACTTTTCCTTCGAATCGTCATATTCCACGTGCTTTTTCTTCCCTTCGCAACACACTCACACCATTATGCACATCTCGTATTGTTCGTTTGCCTTTAGATTAATTAATAACTTTAAGCTAACTATAGCGACGAACGTTGGTTCACTTTTATAATTGGTATCACTATGAGTTGAGCAAGCCTTGAAATTTGACCCCTGCTATCTAGCTATAGGAGGCGGAGAAAATACTGGGACAATTTGATAACACAATTTGCTCCATATATTTATGTATTTTAACCAATCCACGAGACTAAGCAATTAGAATAACGTTAAAGTATGAAATAAAAACAAAAAAGCACTGCATTTATTGTGCCCTGTACCCTATACTCGCAATGTTCAAATTCTAAAGTTTAGACACTAAACTGATTAAAACTACCAAAAACAAATTTCACAATATTTGGATTTTCCCTAAATCAGACTGCTGTTTTTCCATAATTTCAAGATCACGATTTAGAATAACCATAGTTTTATTTAAATTTTTTAGATCTCTAAACTATTTTTGTTCACAAAATCAAGATTTTATTCGCAAAAGTACCACGCTTAATGCTAGAAACAGGAATGAATGTGTGAGGGACACAGCCAGTGAACACGTGACTTCCGTTAGATAAAAACTGGCGCCTGAGTAAACGGCCCCAATGGTTTTTAATGGATAAGCCAATGGTAAGGCCATAAAAATGTAGCGAGCGAAAGGTGGTGCTGCGACAAGCGGCCAAAAACCACCTGAAAATTGATTGGTTTACGAGATTGTCAAAAAATGACGTCATAATTCGAGTTGTGATATCTCACTTACCTGATATGGAAACGGTGAGCAACAACACGCTACCAGAAATGACGAGAAGAAGAGTAACTTGATTGACACATAAGGACAACAAAATACCTGAAAAAATAAAAAAAAAACAGTTTTTTTTTTGTGGTAATATATTAAATAGGATGAAACTATGTTCAAGATAACTTACCGGCAGACATGCCACTAATTCCGGTAAAATAGCACACCAAAAATAGTAGACCTGAAGTGCCCCAACTCAGATTTTCTAAAACAAGCAAATAGGCCACGAGCAGTGTGGACGCTTCTTGAACTATGGCTACTGCAAGTAGCATAATCAGTAAACCCAATACTATCTCTGTTGAGGTCACTCCTGTAACAAACAAGTACTCAGATTTGTCACTACACTATATATTTTTCAGATAAAATGTTGAAAGAAATTTTTTTTCAAAAAAACTAAGTGTAGTTTACAACAACACACTTAAGAAGAAAAGTTAGTTGTACATTTTTTTTGACAAATAGCATTTGTCAATTTGTTATTGTTGTTGTTTGTTTGTTGATTTTTAACGTTGGCCTATTTCTGCAACACGAGGGCTAAACACCAACGCCAGGGGAT
>JAQGBW010001524.1:0-25251 GCA_034698625.1 Julus scanicus | reverse complement strand
CATCAATGCACCAAGAATCTATACATCAATGCACCAAGAATCTATACATCAATGCACCAAGAATCTATACATCAATGCACCAAGAATCTATACATCAATGTACCAAGAATCTACACATCAATGCACCTAGAATCTATATATCAATGCACTAAGAATCTACATATCAATGCACCAAGAATCAACATATTAATGCACCAAGAATCTACATATCAATGCACCAAGAATCTACATATCAATGCACCAAGAATCTACATATCAATGCACCAAGAATCTATACATCAATGCCCCAAGAATCTATACATCAATGCACCAAGAATCTATACATCAATGCACCAAGAATCTATACATCAATGCACCAAGAATCTACACATCAATGCACCAAGAATCTACATATCAATGCACCAAGAATCTGCACATCAATGTTCCAAGAATCTACACATCAATGCACCAAGAATATATACATCAATGCACCAAGAATCTATATCAATGCACCAAAAATCTATTTATACACTAAGAATCTATCAATGCATTACGAATCTACAACAACTACACTTGTAAAACAAATCTAAGATTCACTGAAACTAACAGTTTACAGGGCGACCTTATTGGAATTCTTTTCACTCGTCTATTTGTTTTTCGTCATTTTTTCGCAAATGTTATAATCCTAATACATGTAAATTACTGATATTTTACTTAAATTATAACATCAGTAGAAATCAAGAATTTCACAAGAATATATAGCTCATTGTTAATAGCTGCAGTTGTTATAATTTAGTATGTACAAAACTTTCGCTTCAACATTTTCACAGGAGTTAGCAATTGTGAAAAACCAAGGTGATACTTTCTAAGAAGTGAAGTCTAGCATAATTTACTTCATAAAAAAGTAAAACTGCACGTAGAACACATTTGTCAATACAGGAAATGTTGATTGACTAAAAAACGTTGGTGAATACATTTAAGGCCAACGAGCATAAAAATAGGCAACCTTGTTTTTTAACAATTAACGATTCGTAATTAATTTCATTTTTATTATTTAGAACAAACTAACTTATTATACAGACACGTATTGACAAACCCTTTACAAAGTTATAATGCTGGATCATCAACAAAAGCAAGCAAGTGTTCATTTTTATAAGAAAATGCTGCATGCAGCAGCAGTCTTTTCTCATTTTAGTAACAACGTTCGCGTGTTGTGACACGCACTAATTGCCATTTGCTATTAATCGTCCGATATTTCATTTAAAAAAAAAGGTTTTGCAGGCTCATTTTATCAATTAGTGCCATAAGACAGCCGTTAATTATTCCACACTTAAAAGCATTAAATCCTGTCCTATATTTATTGGCATCGCAAAACCACACTGGGGAATTGATCATTACACGATTTCAGCAAGCAAATCATTTTCGAAAAGAAGTGAACAAAAAAAAAATATTTGAAAAAAAACCACTTCGGTAACATTCAGTAATCATTAGGCCGCAATCTTCTTAATGGCAGTGGCATAATGAGGGAAGGAATGATTGCCATAAAAATGCCTGGCCGAATGCAAATTTGCCAAATTAATGTTTTATTTGTACGCAAAGGATAATAGGCCTAAATATATTCAGGTTATTAATAAATGTAGGTCGTGGCCATGTTTCACGCAAGCCGTTATTCAGGGTAATGTTTAGGTAACTTGCATTCCTTGAAATACAGCCATAGTAAACATCATACTGTCCAATCAAGGTTTTTCATGATGGTTCGAAATGTGTCAGTTGTTATGCGAAGTTATGTAATTGTGTCTAAGAAATATTCATTGCAAACTGAGTATTTCAAACTTTTACTTCTTTTTATTATTAGCTTTTTCGGATTTAGGAAACCTAAAAACCTGTAAATAGTTAGTGCCAATAAATCCGTTTTATATTGTTGTTTAATAAATACATTGTTTCAAATTTTAGCTACAAAGGATCGTATATTATTAAAATGGTCACGATGAAGTTAAAAACAAGCAGATAGTAGTTTTCAGTGTGCCAAACAAAGACGAAAATCAAAAAAACATTAAAATAACTAACAGGGTGCCTACAAACTCGCTTTCAATAAAAAAAAACGCATATTCGAATACATGAATTGACAGATAATTGTAGTTTTTTTCTACATAATAAATAGGCGCAAGTTGTTTCACATAATTTAGAAAACTTTCACATGGACAACATTTGTTGTACCAAACAAGTCAAGTCTTTAATTTCAGCCACATAGTTTCATCATTGGCTACATTGATCCTTTTTATACAGATCGTAATGGACAATATGTACCTTTTCTTGGTCTAATATTGTGTGTGTGAAAAGGTAAAGTTATTGGCCGTCATTGCTTTTAGAATATGCCAACCCCAAAATTATTAAACGAGATCACTGGATTAACTTCCAAAGTCCCTTATCCCTTTAAATTTGGAAATTGCATAAATACATATTGCATACAGTATATAAAAGCATTAAAAAGACGAAATTCATTTAAATTTTCAAAAATTTGAAAAATGTTTTCAGACTATGGACACCCTGTATAATGACTTGGAAATTTTGTATAGCTACATCTGCCGTATCTAATTAACTTATTTAGGGTATTTTGTCAATGCATCGTACAGTGAATTCACGCTGACAACTCAGCTTTGGAGATTTATTCACTTGACATTTATTGAAAACGAATATGATAAAATGTTACTCGTGCCTCTATTCTACCACATGCCATAATTAGATAATTAACACACATAAAAAACGGGCAAAACAAGTGAATTTAATAAACCCCCCCGCTGTTGATAATGATATCGGAAAAGTGTATGTACTCGTGAGCATGGCCGCTATATCCGTGCAGTATGAAAATGCCCCACCCAAGATTAAACTAGAGAAAGCGTAATTGGAGATATTAGCACGAAATCTAATGGCCTAACCAGAACAGGTTAATGTAAACATGGAATTAAGAAATAATGCGATACCGCATGAATATCATTATAGGCGTGACACACGAACACATCAGATATTGTGCAGTTTTCCCACTTTTTTCACCTTTTGCAAATCATTTCTATAAGGTGAAACTCATACATGTGAGGTTATTTCAAAATCTTCCAAAATCGACAGTTGGCTTGCTTATGTCAAGCAATATCCCGATGACAAAAATAGTAGCATCCGTGTAGGAAAACGGGCCTTGATAAACCAAACATGGCTGTGTCAAAACAATGTTTCCAGAAGCAAGTTGACGCAAGTTCAAAAGCACCTGGATTGTAGGAGGGCCGGTCAAAAAGTCTTGCATATTCGTTTATTATTCGAAAACGAGATGCAGTAAAAAAAAACTGAAATAGTCATTTTAAAGAGCTTGAAATTTGGTTTTAGATCACTACATGGCGTCACAATTCATACAGAATTTCGAACCAACTAACAAAAACAAAATGGCGCCTCACTTGAAAGCATCCACGCGAGAGGAACAACGAAGTGTTATTCGTTTTTCAGTGTTGAAAGGCATGAAACAAGAGTGAAATTTGTAGTGAAATCTTAGGAGTTTATGGTGATAATTTGGACATGAATGCATGACAAATCGCGTCCCCAATCTGCTCATGCCACAGCCAACAAGATAAACATGTTTGGGTGGGAAACATTGAAACATCCGCCATACAACCCCGACCTTTCACCAAGCGACTTTCATCTCTTTGGTTCACTAAATGAACACTTAATTGTGTGGTCAAAAATTCCAAACAGACGATGATGTGAAACTTGCGGTTCGGGAATATCTGCATAGCCAACATAACGCATTTTATGAGAGGGGTATAAACAATCTCATCAAACTTTGGGATAAATGTGTCAACAAACTCTGGTTCTATATTGAAAAATAGTTAATTAGTTGCTCATTAAAATGGCCATTTTAGTTTTTTTGTAGGACATTTGGTTTTTGAATAATAAACGAATATGCAACACATTTTGACCGCCCCTCGTACATCATATATCTTGACAAACTGATCTATAAGGCAATCTGATGACTGTTATTCATGAGTCTACACTCCAGATCAAGAATTAATTGCTAGTTCCAAAATGTTTCATAATCTTTCAATTAAATCCATGATCATTTTATAAATGACTTGAAATGGAAACAAAATTAGCTTGTATTTCAATGCAAAACAAATTCTGTTTTTGCAAAGAGATTATCAGATTTAATCGCAAGAATGCTTAAATGCACATTTTTATGCTGGCTTTGACCAAGATGAGTTATAAATGAAAAACATTTTAATTGCTCCTTGGCATGGAAATCACTAAAATGTGCATTATCATGAAATTGACTGTCCATGCACAACTGCAAATAGTTCCCACAAAACAGTTCGCAGACATTTGAAATTAACCATCCTGTGAGGGTTCCAAATAGTAGCCCAATATTCCAAGATTGGGCAAACCAGAGTTGCGAAGCCAGTTTCCTTTAAAATTCACCAGCATTTGAAATTTACTTGACTGGCATTGGATTGTGCATATACAATAATTCACACACCTATAAACATGTCACTGAAAAAAGAACAAACACTTATCTGCATTTGAGTAACTGCTTACAAGCCAACTGCTTTCAACAATATTTTTATGCAATAAACCATACAATTTCTCAACTTTCTTGTATCGGATCTTAATCCAAAACCAACCAGCAATGTCGAAAGTGCATTTATAAGACCACAAGGAGTCTCGCAATTAGACATATAGAAGTTTCATCAAGTTCAGGCTGCGGCTTTTGCAATTACCAGTCAAGAAGTTGACGCAAGAGCGTGCATGTCTGCAACGCATTCAAGAAGTAATTGTGAATTCCCTAAAAGAAATTGTTTCTGTAACGAATCCTCGAAGGACCAGGGTAAAAAAGAAAAACTAAAAAAAAAACGTGCAGATATCTCGAAGAAGGCACGACAATATTCGCAAATTGAGAGCAATCGAGCCACCACTGCAATTACGTCGATGCAGAAATTTGAAATCAACTAGTCGGCACATCCGCAGAGTGGATGGAAGAAAGAAACGATTTGTTCTTCCAACATCCACTTTTTTGGGTATCCCCAAAAGGACTGCAATTGGTCCGAGGTAGCCGTGCATGACTATCTAGTGGTCAGGCTAGGAAAGCTAAAACGGCTTCCAGTTTGCACTAATTGAAAAAAATGAGCGCGTAGTGTGTATCGATCTGGCTTGTGCAAAGTGCGTGGTGTAATTAGGCAACGCCGTGTAATAAAAATGTGAATGTAATCAAATTGTGTGTGGAAATCTAAACTTGGCAACACAGCTAGGTTCACGCGATAGGTCGATGCCAACTAGAAGTGGACACATCAAAGGTGAACATATTCTTCTAGATTATATCAAAAACATTCCCTTGCTTGTGCATCTTTTTGGACAATACCTGTACTTTAAATTTTCACTCCCATCAACCCAGAACATAGGAATTTCTTTTTTAACAAAAAACAGTTTTAGAAATTATATATACCACGATTAAGTTATAACGCTAAGTCAAATCTTTGAGTATGAGCATTTAGTGACAACCATCTGAGAGTAACTCCCCTGGTGAATAAAACAATAGAAACCAATAGAGATTTCTATTGGTTTTTATTGTTATTTGGACACTTTATAGGTTTTAATTGTTTTCTATGGTTCCTGTATTGACTTCTATTGGTTTTTATTGACTTCTATTTGTTTTTATTGACTATATGGTTTAGCTGTATTGACTGAACAATAGAAAACCATAGAAAACAATTGAAACCAATAAAACCAATAGAAATTTTCTATTGATACCAATAGAAAACAACGTTCCCAATAGCAATAGAAAACAATAGAAATCTCTATTGTTTTTTTCACCAGGGTCACGAGAGTCTAAACTGGAAACGCACTAATATAAATTGAATTTATTTAACTTTCAAATAAGGTGCGTTTTCATTTGAGATCAACTCTCGTGAGTTACTCTCAGATATGGCTGTCTATTTCAGTTGTTTTCATTTGAGAGCAACTCTCGTGAGTTACTCTCAGATGGCTGTCCATTTCAGTTGTTTTCATTTGAGATCAACTCTCGTGAGTTACTCTCAGATATGGCTGTCCATTTCAGTTGTTTTCATTTGAGATCAACTCTCGTGAGTTACTCTCAGATGGCTGTCCATTTCAGTTGTTTTCAGCCGATTGCGCTATCGCGAGTATTCGACGAGCATCTCTCCAAAAAAATGCTATTTTGGCCTAACTTTCGACAGCTCCTACAGAGAGGCCAGGGCTTACGATTAAGTTCGAATTGAGGTGAGTACAATGATGAGAGCTGCTATTGAGAGCATCTTGAGTTTCTCGCTAGGATTTTCTCTCAAGTGGAAAGGCACCTTTAACCAAATATTCTTAAATTTGAGATGAATTTGAATTCCATACTGCATATTTCAGGCTGGAATAAATGTAGCTATATTATGTTATCTATATATTATTGCATAAACTCAACAGTCACAGTCACATATTGTTCTTACCGGATTGCAGTATATTTTGATCCCATTTGGTTTTAGCCAATGATTTATTGTTTTTGATTAGTTTCCCTACTACAAAATCCTAAATTAACATGCAATTGCAGCAGTGCTGGCCCTTGTCGTATATTTCATCGTAAGTATATACCTTGTCCGAATCTCCAACTTTTCCAAAATTGTATAAATGATGAACTGTGCTAATTTTGAAATCACGCTTTCTCTATATTAAAAATTCTTATCATACTTTATTTTGGCTAAAATACAAATTATCAATTTTCAAACAATGAAAATTGAGTTCAAAACTCCCCTTCACATTAAATGTGAGAGGGTAACTTTAATGAGAAACTTTCACTGAAATTTTGCTGAAATAAATTCTTTCAAAGTTTTTTGACAAAGGATGTCATATAGCACAGTTCGACGCAACTTCTCTTAATGTACATATATGCAGTATTCGTTATTTCCAGATGATGCAACTGAATAACGTCTATTTAATCACGTTAACTTGGGTCAATATTTGAGCATTCATTCCGAAATAAATACAGGAGTTTCTTGGTGCTCATTTTACTTTGATGCCCACACACGATCAATAATTGATGACCAGCATAACGTCCAAATGTCTAAATGCATAAGTTAATGTGTTCGATAATGCATGATTTTCCAGCTTAAAAATTAAGAGAATTTGCCTACATCAACAACGGAGTAATGAGCCAAAATGCTGGCGTGGCTAAAGCATATCAGAGATAATTATCCAAGTTTCCGAGTCCGCAGGAGCCCCGCTATTATTGTTTACTTTCGTGTGTTTCCATTAAAGATTAATCATTTTGACTATTTTATTCGCGCTGACATATGCAATGGATACAGAAAGCCAAACAACAGTATAGCTTGCACAAATATACATTTATCAGTGGAATTCTATTTCATAAACTAGCGCATATTTTTCATATAAATGGTGTATACGCATCGTTGCACACAGTACACGCGTGTACGTGTAACGTATACACATTAGCATATTTAAACATTGCTACATCTTGTGTTCTCTATATACATAGACCAGCAGGATAACTTTGGCCTATATGTATATATGTGAAAGCCGAAATGCACAATTTTTGCAAAAAAGTGCAAGAATGGAGAATTAGAATTTGCAAATGTGATTAAAATATTGTGTCCTGAAAATCTCAGTAAAAACATTAACACTAACAATTTCGCTAAAATTTAGGGAAACAAAGCCTACTCTTTACATATAACATTTTTAAAACATTGTAAAATTGAACATTTGTAGAAATACAGTTTAGAATTAAGGGCATCCCCGAAATTCCTTCAAAACTTGCCCCCACCTCATGTCCACACTGTGTCCATTTTAGTCCAGAGCTCTACCCTCATAGACGTCGTTAATGTTTCTAAATGTAGAGTGTCCAGAAAATTTGTTGGAATATACAAAGGCCGATCCTATAGATTTCCAAGCACCGGCCTGTCTATCTGCCAATTCAACGACACTTAAAAAAAAAATCAGATTAAGAGAAATTTCGTGACTTCCAGGGGAAATTCCAGCAAAAAAATTGGCGTTCAACAGAAATTTAGGCATAATTCCTGACTTTCCCGAGGTTTTAAAAACTCAAGTACATTTGGGACTAGGGACACATTTTTTCTGCTGTCCCTTCCACTGACCTTTAAACCTCAATAAAACTGAAAAATCTCATCGTTAGTGGACATCCATAATGACTTCCCCCTCCCTGCCCATGTCCACAGCAGAACCCCTACCCCCTCTTGAGTACGTCCTTTTTTAATAATCCCTAAGCCCTCAATTTTATGTTTTTTACCCTGCGTTTTTTTTTTTGATAATTTCAAATATTGGAAATATTACTTTACATTCTTGAAAAAGGTTATATTATTGCTAAATTTCTAGACTGTGGTCACGCTTCGAGGACTGATCTAAAAAGGCATTCGAACTCCCATTTTCATATTTTAGTATGATACAATGGCAGTTGCATTTTTACATAAGGTGCACCCATTTTCCAAAAAATACGTTCAATTAATGGTTAGTAACGTTTAGCTGTGTTACCTTAGGAATGTGCGACGCATTCCACATTCCGAATAGGGCAATCATACCATAAATATTTGGTTAAAACACCTGGGGTTTTTCACGCTGCGCATTTACTGTGTTTTGAGCACGAGTATATGCGAGAGTTACTAGATACACATCCATATTCGAAGCTGGCATACTTTTTTTTTCTGCGACAGAATGCAGATTTGCGAGCATTTGTTTCAGAAGTACTTCAATACAAAATCTCGCCTGAGAGCCAAATTACCTGGAAGAGCAGCATATATCCCTATGCACTGTCAATGCATATACGTAGGGATATGTCAAGGGTATTGTCTCCCCCAGCGAGATGCCCAATTTGGCAGCATTGCGTGAAGGAAAATCATCGCAGCTAGTGATTGCACCTGTCACACCTGAAGTGTCGTTGAAAACACGGGAAAAAAAGATTGATTATTGGATTGCTGTTCTAGGCCTATTTAGAAACCAATGCGATATGGGTGTCAAATAAAAAATGCAAAAGGCCTCTACGGGTTCAAATTTGCTATAAAATTACATCTTCTTCCTCTGTATGAAAATTAAACCAACTAAAATGTATTCAGCTAAAATTATAATTTAATTCCAACCAAAATTTCCTGTTTAATGTCATTATTTTCAGTATTAGGGTGCAAATTCCGCAGCAGCGGTGAAACGGAAGTGTAACGGCTGACGGCTTACGAGAAATTCATAAAACGGTATTTGTACGTTAACAACATACCGCAGTTGACCTTTACGTATTTTTGTTCGGTATTAGCGTGTAGGTTAAGCAGCAGCGGTGAAACGGAAGTGTAACGGCTGACGGCTTACGATAACTTTTCCTAAAACGGTTGTTCTTCGTTGTTTACAACATACGAATTCGGTTTAAAACTTGTAGATATATTTACCTTTAGCATCTCGTTAATTAATGAAAGGCTAGTTTTAAATTCTCTTTTGCGTGACCATTTAAAGATTAATGAATTAGCTATATGTATGCTAAGGTTGTTTTCAGTGCAAAGTTGAATTTGTATTTCATTAATGAACATGACTGATTTTATTCAGCTTACAAGTCCTCATCGCCATTAGTATGATTTCTCTCAAATGAGATCTTGGGCGCATTAAACTCGTGCAGTAAATTGAAAACAAGTCCAATTAAAAACAAATTCGTTAATTTATTACGTTTACGACAAATTAAATCTGTCTCAAAAGTTAAGCAGATGATGGAAAAGGCTATAAACTAGCAAATGGTAGGCCATTTGGAATTCGTTTTATAACTGGAGAGCGAAAACGTCTACATGGGCACATATGGGATGTGCCTTAGTTGTTTTCATTATGAAATGGTTAATAATTTATAGATAAATTCCAGAGGTGCGTAGAGTTATGTCGGCAATATTCCGCGTTTCATTTTACGAGGTTTTCGGGCTGTGAAACAGAAGATTGGTCATAATTCACAAAGATTAACTGTTGGCATTCTTCAAATTTCGTGTATCGTCTGTATAGTACACACAACCTGGTAAGACTAACTCGGGTAGGCAGAGTATTAAACATAAAATTCGGCCTCAATAACCCGCTCCCCCATCTTTTATTGCCAACGCAAAATAGTTCAACGGAAATTTCAATATTGAAGTGAAGCATGCATACCAACTAAATGTACGTGTATAGAACTTGCCATCAGTTAATTCTATCAAACATACCAAATAACAACGTGATTAGTTAATAAAATTGTAATAAAATCCACAACATCTTATTACATATTTAAGTATAACCATCAATTTCTTAATTGTTAAGCAATGAATAAAAAAAAGCAATATACAGGGTGTCCGAAGAGATAAAATAGATAATAGAGAGATTTAGCATTAAAAATAACCGTTACCGCGTTGACGTCATTATTTCGAAACTCACATAGGCCTAGTAACGCGCAAGGGATTCTGGGTAAAGGGCAACATAACTAATTTTTTGGAAATTGCACATATACCTGAAAAATGTTAAGAATTTACATAGAACGTTTTCAACGGTTGAACAAATTTAACGTGATTTTGACAGTCTGCGCATGACGGATGGAAACTTTTACATGGTACGGAGCACTACCGTCAAATTGCATGCTAAAAGTTTATTTAACGCCAAATTTGACCGTTCAACAGAGCATGCGCACTTGAGGTCAACATTAACGGTAAATGAAACTATGTTTCTTGCTAAATCTTTATTTTTTCCTAATTCCAAGGATGAGATTTTGCACTCCTATTTGGAACTCTCATAGGATGGTTCCTATATAGAGAAGGTCCGGAATAGGGCAGCTAGATTTGTTAAGGGCAGCTACCAACATTCCGCGAGTATCACAAAAATGCTCCATTCTCTAAAATGGGACACGTTGAGGTCTACACGTGGAAAGTTACCTATGGGGTTATTCAAATGTTTTAATCTTTCTTGTAATTCACATATTTTAACGCCTAACGACCACCATATTTATAGGTATAGACAATCACTCAAATCCTTTGACAGAACTTAGTGCCAAAACGGATGCTGCCCCTGGTGAAAAAAACATTAGAGATTTCTATTGTTTTCTATTGGTATCAATACAAAAGGTTTTATTGGTTTCAGTTGTTTTCTATGGTTCTATGGACAATAGAAACCAATAGAAATCTCTATTGGTTTCTATTGTTTTTTCACCAGGGATATATGACCATTGGTTCTTTTTGCATGCGATTAGACGATGGCCTTCCTTTTATAAAAAAACTGAATTTAGCAATGTCTAAGTCGCTACTGACGTAGGAGCATTCTCCTGGATTGGATATGCATATGACATTTATTTGCTGCCTGTAGGGTACTGCGTTGAATTGACTAGTTTTGCGTCTTATGTACTGTCAACCTTTGCTGGTAGGCAGTATTCACCTAACAGAAATTTTGCAGAAAATTGGCTAGATTCAACGAATACCAGGTTTTCCAAAAGCCTCCTCAGCAAAACAATTTCGACGAAAGCATTTTATTCCAATTAATTATTAAGCCCGGCATCATCGTTAACCTTGTAGATATTATGCCTGTTCGTGGAAGTTTAATAAGCAGTACGGCTTACTGCATCCAGGTAGCGTCCTCATTGTACCTCCTTGCCTCTCATGGCCCTTTATCGACATTCTGGGGAATCAAGAGCATCTCACTCGCGGCACTCGGCCAAAAAGCACTGGACCAGCAAGGAACAGGCTGCAAAACCCTTTCCTCGTGTAGTCCTCTTGGGAACCTTTATTTTTCCAATTAACCCGAATCTAGATTTTTTATTGGCGCCGATCAGCGCAGGAATCCTCCAGAGAATAGCGCACGCATACGCGCCAGGCACAAACGGTGGCAAATTGGGAGAAATAATCCATCTGTTATGGCCCTAAACAACGAATTTATGCAGTTCCTCCTTCAGCTTTCGAGAGACAATAATTGCATAAAGGAGACCAGCCCGTATACATTTACCCGAAAATAAGAAACGTATACCGATAGGGTTAAAATATGGATGATGGACCATTGGAAAAGAAGATCCAAAGCTGGTGAGATAGGCCTAATTCGTGGCAAGACGGTTTTTATACCTAGCGTTCTTTGATACTCACGATTAGCAATTACTAACAACGGCACATCATAGAATGTTTTAGTGTTTTGCAATGGGTCATCCATTGCCAATGCATTTTTTGGACAATTATTTTTTTTCCCCTAGAAGTCCAAAATTAATTTCGAGATTAAATGTCAAAGCGAAAGTTTGAAATTTAAAGCAGAAAGAGTAGAATTAATGCAAGTGCAAAGTTCTCATGGTCGCCCACAATTTTTTCAATACAACTATTATTTAAAACTCAAAATATACTATCAATAGTTAAGGGGCCATTCAAAAATTATGTCACACCTAGGGGGGTGGGTGGGTTGTTTGTTTTTTGTGACAATTGTGACGAAGGGGTGGAGGGGTGGTTCGGTAATGTGACATCACAGTCAAAATTTATTTCAAACGGGTATAAAATATGCAGTAAACTTTTATTTTTATTTTTTTTAACATTTGAAATTTTGAATAGTAGTCGGAAAAAAAGATTTGGGTCCTGTAGTGACTTAAAACTTTCTTCCCGATAAAATTAAAAAAGAATATAGAATTATTAAAAAATAATAATTTTGGGGGGAATCGACGGTTTGTGACATCATTATGGATGGGGTGTAGTAAAATTGGTGACAATTGTGACAAAGGCGTGGTGTTAATTTAAAGAGGCAAAAAAGTGACATAATTAATGGATCAATCCTAATAACTTAATTTTCTATATCACTTTCTAATAACCCATAGGGATTCAATCCTGTTCTCCAACCAAAAAAAATAATCATTCCTGATATAACATCTTTACTTTAAGTTAATTAGCATAACGAGAAACCAAATCAAAGCCTTGTAATCTCAAGATCTCGTGGTTATTAAACTTAACAGTTTTTGCGGTTTTTCTCTTTTTATCACCTTTCCAAGAACATCAGCACATAATCTGCTGTTTTGAGATCTTCAGTAGCGGGGAAATGTTATCTCAAAACGTGTTATATTTGTGTTTTGGAGTTCAACTTTGTGTTTACAACATAACGTAGGAAGGAAACTAAGAATGTAAGCAAGGAAAGCAGTTTTCCTAGAAACACTTGTTTTTTCGCAACAACGCATATTGATATTGCATTTCAGAATCTAAGTCACTTTTTTCCCCCCCAAAGTTCGGTTATCTCGACATAGAATTTGACAAGTACGTTCGGGAAACAGCTCTACAAAGCGAGTACAAAGGCAACATGGCAAGGCGTGGCAAATGCACAACAACATCTTCGCAAAATCCCTCGGTTTTTCCAGAGATTGCATATTCGGCTCGGCGAACTTGTCCATGCCTTATAAGCCATACGTGAATTATGACGCCGATTCTGTTTTTTCTCTTCCCCCCTTCTTTCTTTTTATTTTTTGCTGTATCTCGAACGTCGTTTGCTGTGTATATGGCTTACATCTTCTTTATCCTCGTGCGACTCATAAATTATCGAGGCAGAAAGAGCCGAAGCTTTCTTCGATAAATGTCGGATGACATCGTAAGAGAAAAACGACAACCTTGGCGGGATTAAAAAGCTGAAACTATCACTTTCTTTCATCGTGGAGCCCACGGATGGATTTCTCATTCGCATCATCTTCCTCTTCCTCATCCTCATCTCTGCCTTTGCCGAAAATGGAAGCATCTTTAAACCTGTATAATAGATCCATTTGATCAAAATGGATCAACAAAACCTGGCAAATTTTCTTTTTCAACTATAACTAACGCTCCAAAACCAGCGTTGAATCAACAACGCCAGAATTGGAATCCAACGCGATCCATGCATTGGTGGAGGATCCAGGGAAACTAATTGTCACACGATGCCAAATGGACAGATTCTATTCAATCGATATTCAAAATACCAGATGTCGTGTTTGATTCAGATTTGGGATCGTGGGCCTTTAATTCGCGAATTACTGTCTTGTTCACTACACAAAATCTTGATGAAGAAGATTCGGTTGTCTTTTATCGTGCAAGAGGTCAAGCTCAAGAAAGATGTTGAATGTCTGAAAATGTATCTACGAAATAAGATGAATGTTTCGCATATAATCAATCACTTACTGTAAAGAAGGTGTACGGGGCCATTCATAAAGGACGTCCCCGAATTTCCTTCAAATAATTGATACAAGTCCTTATTTTTATTTCTTTTTTTAAAGTAGGGCGTCTAAAAAAGTTGTGGAAATATACAAAAGGGCCATCCTATAAATTTCCTAGTACCCGTCTCGCTGCCAATTCCACGACATTTTTCAAGATTTTTCAGATTAACGGAAATTTCCTGGCCTCGAAGGGAAATTCCAGCATAAAATTTGTGTTTAACACTAAGTTAGGCATAATTACCAACTTAAAAATTCAAGCACATTTGGGGCTGGGGACACATTTTTCCTGGTGTCCATTTCTCCTTTCACTGACCTTTAAAACTCAATTATACAGAAAATCCAAAAACTAAAAAATACCATCATTAGTAGACGTCTATAATGGCTACCCCCTCCCTCCCCCATGTTCACACGGTGTCTGCATGCAAGCAGACCCCACCCCCTTTTAAGAACGTCCTTTTTGAATGGCCCCAATTACTAATAGTGTACGTCTTGAACATGGTAAAGTGGAACCTCAGTTTACGAACTTAATCCGTTTCTTGACCCTGTTCGTGATCCGAATCAATTTTCCCCATTGCAATTAATGTAAATCGAAATAATGCGTTCTTTGTTCTAGAAAAACTATGTACATGTTATGGCTTTATGTGTGGAAATAATATAGACAGGAAATAATTATAACAGTAATATTAGAAGAAAACAGTTTAATATGTACACCCATGACTTCCAACATTATATAAAGACACCCACGTGGTGTGGTCATGTTGATGTTCCTGTGAATCAAGTTTATTTGCAGATTCTGTTAAAGAAATTTACTCTAACAAACATTGTTTCCATTAGGAAAATTTGCATTATTATACTCTATTATGTTGTTAATTATATGATTTAAGTCTCAAATTGACGTCATCAATGGATTGTCATCCATTGCATCCATGGCATCTGCAATTGGCGTGGATAATACAAGAGACGAACTTTTGCCATATTTACAAAGTAGGCTACATCATTAAAACTAGTATAGATTTTAATTTAAATCCTTGTTTTGTTGCATTTAGTAAAACTTATCCGTATAACAAAGAACTGGAGAAACTCGGACCATTGAATGGTTTTCCAGAGAAATGTGTTCGTGAACTGAATCATCATTCGTGCAGTGAAACAACATGTGGTGTTCGAAGAGAGAGATCTTCACAAACCAAAGTCCCACTTGTAAAGTAAATGAATACCATAAATACCACACATCTATCTATCATATTCGACCTACTCCTACACCCTGGTGAAAAAAACAATAGAGATTTTTATTGTTTTCTATTGCTATTTGGAACCTTGTTTTCTATTGGTATCAATACAAAATTTCTTTTGATTTTATTGGTTTCAATTGTTTTCTAATGTTCAGTCAATACAGCTAAACCATGGAAGTCAATAGAAGCCAATAGAAGTCAATACATGAACCATAGAAAACCATTAAAATCAATAGTGTCCAAATAACAATAGAAACCAATAGAAATCTCTATTGGTTTCTATCTTTTTTTCACCAGGGAAAGTATTGGCAGGGAACATATCGAGTTTACTGGACATTACTTTCAAATTTTACTTGACTTTTCCTGTAAAACTTATGGATTTTTTTAACAACTGCGTAACATCCTCCACGCCTTACCCACAAAGGTCACACCCTTCCTCCACTGGTCGAAACTTGAACACCCATTTATTGGTTTCCCAACTCTAAACACCTTGAAAATAAAAATAACGAGTGTTTTCCTAGTCGGCAGCGCCATTCTTTTTTATCATATTTGAGTGACAACAACTGCAGTCATATCCCATAAGCTGCTCTTAGGCTGTCACACATTGAAACGTGGTAAAAATTGAAAACGAATCTCGGTAGTAACTAGAAGCTTGCCTGCTAAGAAAAAAAGATGGCGAATTCCAGAAGTGAAATGCAAATGACATCCTCTAGCTTTTCCGATCAATGAAAGCTTAGAAGTTGACCCAATTCAGGAATTTGATGCGCTCCACGTCTGCTGAGGATCGATATTGAAGCGCTCTTTGTTCATTCAATCTCATCCCGGAAGTTGATAGCTTGCAATCATTTCAGCCATTTCGTGTTTCGTCTTCCAGCCAATGCGAAATTTATCTCAATTATTTAAGTGCCTTCTCTGGCTTTATGAGTTTGGCCAAAATAATGAGTCGTGATGGTGCCAAAATTGAAATATTAACTCTGCTTGGTATCAAGGATTCGTGTTTATGTTCTTGGTCATTGTTGGGAGTCTTTGTGGCGCAGTCATGAAAGCGGTCACGTGATAAAGGCATTTATGAGAATGTAAGTGAATCTGATGGAAGATTGGGAAGGAATACCCCATGTGTGAGACAGTGTCCCGGTGTAACATCGTCCACGACATGCACGCAAAGGCAAAGGTTGATGATAAAAACCGAAGAAACAAAACACAATGTAAATGATCACGAAGATCGAAATTAAAGTTAACACAAAAGTTAAACTAATACTCGTATAACCCGAACTGGGACCACAGAGGTCAAAGCCGAAAAATCCGTTTTTCCCTTTGGGAGAGCTCTAAAGCCGCACGTCCACCCAGGCCAGTTGTTGATCAAGCTCTTTTTGAATTCTGGGTTTCCAAACCAAACGTCGACATGACTGAAATGTGGTTTTAGAATGTGGCCACATTCCAAGGATGCCACCCTAGTGAAAAAAGCAATAGAAACCAATAGAGATTTCTAATGGTTTCTATTGTTATTTGGCCACTTTATTGATTTTAATTGTTTTCTATAGTTGTTTGGCCACTTTATTGATTTTAATTGTTTTCTATAGTTCCTGTATTGACTTCTATTGGCTTCTATTGACTTCTATGGTTTAGCTGTATTGACTGAACAATAAAGAACAATAGAAAACAATTTAAACCAATAAAACCAATAGAAAACAATGGGCCAAATAACATTAGAAATCTCTATTGTTTTTTTCACCAGGGTGCACTGTCCAGCCACGAAGGAGGCGAGGTCGAGGGTCTAGTGGCGCGGGCGCGAGGTCACATTCCTATGTGAGGCGGGAACGCGTTGACCCCGTCTCACACGATGGAGCATATAGTAGAAATACATAACCCAGGTGGAAATATTATATACGGATGTAGTATGTACCAGAATTGGGTAAATTGTACTCATGAGTAGTACTGATTATATGATTGCAGTGGAATCGTGCTCTATACACTGAATAGTGTACATGAATAGTGTACATGTGGTACTCATATGAGAAATCGGACTTGGGCAAATAATGTACTCATGAGCAGACTCCAGAAGTACTGATTACGTGTACTTGTGGAATGAATGCAGTAAATCATACTTCATGGTATGAGTAGTATCGCGTAATCAGACTTGGGTAAATTGTACCCATGTATACGAGTACTGCAAGTATGACGGGTTGCAAAAGTATTGTTTAGGGAACTCAATGAATATGGGAACACAAAATAAAAACTCTTAAAACATAAGCAAATTTTAATAATTAAAGGGAACAAAAGAACAGTAAATTTGATAACAAAAGGATTATAATTACAAATGTAAACATTAAGATGCATTCATATCATGTCAAGTTATTCATTCTCGTTATCCGAATGCAAATTACGTTAATACTCAAGAATATTTGTAATCACCCAGTATGAGTACATTTTTGCAATCGAATACATTGTAATCTTCAATTATGAGTGCATTTGCATTCAATTATTTTTATACTCTTACCTTTTGAGTACATTTTGTATTTATTTTTCAAACTCGTTACTCAATTTCATTCAATGTACTCAATTACTGCCCAATACTGGTGTGTCCTATATGTGAATTGTCGTATATGGACATATCAGAAATTTAGACACATGGTCCAGGACATATATTTATACTCGGTTTTTCATGAAATACCATATATGGCCATATACATATGTACATGTTTCTAGGCATTTTTGTATATGGAGCTTGGCAGATATTGCCAGATATGGGACACACATGATTTGGACGCCCTCTAATGATGATATTTTTCATTTTTGATTTTTCTGTTTAATTTAGTTTGAAAGGTCGGTGAAAGGGGTAAGGGACACCAGACGAAATGTGTCCATACCCCAAATTTCCAAAAAAATTAAGAATGTCTATGAGAGGAGGGGATAAAATGGATACCTTGTGGACAGGGGCTGATAGGGTGGAGGTGGGGGTATTTTTGAAGGAATTTCAGGAACGTCCTTTCTGAATGGCCCCTTGTCTAGTATATTGAATAAATTGTAGACATTAACATGATTATGCATGCCACATAGTACATCTTCATATATTCTTGTAAATTGCAACGCTGCCTTGTGAGTTTTCCCCCCTTCTATTTCCTTTTCGTTTCCTGTTCCACTGCCAACACAGTTTCATTAAGTTGTCCAAACTCGCTATCTGCTTCATGTCACGTCGTTTGAGCCCTTGTCGGGGTGGTTAATCAAGAATATCACTTGATTTGCTAACGGAATGTCATCGTTTCTTCTTACCAATGATGGCATGCGGTCAATATCCCAACTCTGTGAAAGCCGCAGTGGGATTTAGAACAGCTGAACAGCATTCCAACAGCCATCAATGCCATCATCAAGATTCTGATCATTTGGGCTCTTTATCTTCATCTTAGGTATTTAGCATCCATGTTGAGGATTTGGAAGCTTTAATATTGGAAAAAAGAAGCTTGGAAACTTAAGAGGGTGCAAAAGACAATGCCCATCAAGAAGAAGAAAATTCTTATCACGATCAATGTTTTTAGGAATGACTGACTATAATGGGAAATTTAACTTCTCTAATGTAGAATGGCTATTCATATATGTATATTTTTTAAATATTTCACTCGTAGTTTATCAAGCTTGGTAGAATGGTGTCGAAACAGGGATTTTCCCTGTACTTTGAAACACCTCATAACAGAAAAATAGTTGATCTGCAGTCTGTTATTCCGGATCCAGAGGAGATTTATTTTTCAGAAAATCTTTTTTAAATATAAGCATAGTTTCTCCCCAAGATTCTTTTGTTTTAGAAAAAGCTTATTTTGGTCGAATATTCAATGTAGATTGCTGTCAGGTTCGTGAAATTGAAATTCTGCAGGTCAGAATTCATGGTCACCTTTTTCGTAAGAAAATGAGGTAAATGTGCAAACAAACGTCCTATTGCCATGACAGTGCTGGTGCAAAGGGCCATTAAGTGCTAGTAGATTCAACTTTATGTATCTTGGATGTCTTCCAGATCCGTTTGTTGTGATTTATCCCTTTGTCACCTAGAGGCTGAGTACCTACCATGTTACAATGCTGAAAATTTCAATGCTCTGGTGCCCTTGTAATATCTGGGTGCTTTAAATTGTAATTCTTTGTAAACAACCATGTAGGTTAAAAAGTTGTATAGAGAAACATATGCCGAAAAATGTCCCATACATTGTATCTGGCAATATATGTCGTATTCGATATACACTATATCTGAAAATATGTATGGCCACAATGTTAGTTCCTTTATAAAATACCTTGCGGTACATTAGAAATTCAATAAATTTTGTCAATATTAAGAATTTCATGAATTTTTGCAGCACGTGAAATACAGTTTAGTATATTGCTTGTATCTGTATTATTCCAAATACAATACATTGCTGGATTCTGGATACTGGATATCTGAAAACGTGCATTGTCATATATAAAACATGCCATTCTCCATCAACTGTTTGTCTGAAAACATGGGCTTCTATCCTAATTAATTACATATATGCCCTAAATATGGTATTTCTCGTATAAATATTCATGTTTACAGCACAATTTTTTCATCAGAGAAAATAGTGGTAGAAATGTGGAGCAAGGCAAGAGCTTCTTTTCTGGTGTTTTTCATGTCTTGTTAAATAAAAGGAACTATTCCACAAAGTCCTTTTGGCATTCCCATGGCTAACATGAAGACAAAAATGCAATACATCATTCTTGACGACAAGACCACTATCTCTTCATGGTACCAGAAGTTAATATTTGATGTTGGCCTTTATCAGAAATTGTGTTGTTGGAAACTTATACTTGGAATAAATGGATTGATGAATACTTCCATAACAAACGAAATGTATAATTTAAATGGCTTTTTATTAAATTTCTCTTTTTATCAGAAATTTCGTAGTTCATGGTTGGCATGGATAACGTTTTTTGTTGTGCATCACTGTGTAGAGTTTGATAGTTTGTAAATTTTATGCATATACTACATTCATACTTCGTTGACATCTACACACTATCGATGTCATAAGCATCTGATAAAATAAATTGTATTTATTCAAATAAATATATTATATTTATTTGAATAAATAAAATGTATGCTTAGTCTGCTTGGTTTATGTCGACAGACAATAAATAGCTCTAGACAGTGAGGCATTCGATATTACTACAAAATTTATTCTACTAATTAATTCAGAAAAGATCTAAGGGGAATTGTTCTTTAAACAGTTCTCCGAAATCTGATCAATTTTTTCATATTAGAGCAAAAACTATAAAAATCTGAATCTTAAGCAGAGACAAGTATAAAGCTTTACTGTAAAGCACAGGTTGCAAATGAAATGTTTCACAGAATGGAAGTAGGTTCATGACGCATGCACCACCTGAATCCTGAAGCTTCATGAACAGTGTCTACTTTAAGAAGTTCCAGTGCAGTCAGAATAAGATCCTGAAGGAAAACTAGTTTGAACAGCTGCACAAATTGAAAAACTGGAGGTATCTTTCAAAGAATTTAAAGCAGTTCACTATCAGAAGTCATAGGTGAACATCATGGTAACATATAGGATTAACAACAGTAAGAAAACCATTGCTGCAAGGCCTCTAACGTGTACAACAAAGTGTATTTGTTTTACTTTAATGAAAACTTCACTTTGGGCTACTAAACCCACTCCTATTCTATAGAATATCATGTCAACAACAAAACACTTGAAGCTTGGAGACCAAAAATTGGAGCATCTTTTAATTTAGCCATGTATACATAAATTGTAGCAATGATATTACATTGAATTTCAGGGCTATGAAATGAACTTCAGAAATTCGAGATGTTTCATGAATTTCGATCACACACTCAAGAAACAAAATTCTTTTAAGCAAAAAGTTCTTTCCAGTTTGAACATAAAGGACTTTTGCAATACTACAACCAAACCTCTAATGAAATAAAATATCATAACTAACTACATTTTGGGAGAAATAGTTCAGTACAATTACAATACAAAATTATACTTCCACAATATACACCTATGCCTCGCGATACGGCCTTTCGATATAACGGTCTTTTATAATTGTGACTCTTTTTCGATTTACGGCCACAATGTTTTGTTATGCGGCCACAAAAAAAAAGAAAAAAAAAACACTGTTTGTTAGCTTTTTTGGTATCAAAATAATTGATTCGTTATACGGCTTTTCGCTTTTTGGCCAGCTTTTCCTGTATGGGTGTACATTGTATTGTAATGAAATCACTCTAGGATTGGTGGGGTACCCTGTATACTAAAATCGTAGCAATGATTACTTTGAATGGACTTCAGAAATTCGAGAGATTCTACATAAATTTTACACACCTAATAAGTAAAATTATTTAAGAAAAAAGTTCTCAGTTTTAATATAACTGACATTTGTAATATCACAATCAAACCTCGAGTGAAATAAAGTGGAAATTAGCATAGTAAACTCAAAATTTTGGAGAAATAACTTAATAAAATTTGAGTACAAAATTATACTTTCACAGTTCAATGTGAATATCACACTGTATATTGTAATGACTTTAAGGAAGCTGAAGGGACCAAACTGATAGCAAGTTCAGTGATATAAAAGTGAAATTTGCTTTGCTATAAGTAATTTGAAATTCTTAAAATTTGTGAGAGAAATTTATAGTCGTTTGGTTCAAATGTGACATTGAATATACCAATATTCTTCAGCATGGCCAATGCCCATCAAGTCTTTAATATTGTATATGTATTTATTCTATCAATTAAATGGCTTAAATAACTGCCACCCACACACACAATAGGTACACCAATTTTTTTTTGGGAAAGTTGAACCCACTCACCTTCGCTTTTTTCATAGTAAACTAGATGCAAATGTGACATGCTATAATTATGTGTTTAACTAGGTGGCACCACACCCAGCTCCCAATGTCCGTTCGTTGACGCATAATTATGGTCAAATCCACACTTCTCGCTCTAGGGATTCTGCGAGATCATGGATCGTATCGATAATCGGTGCTAATTACCCCCAATTACTGTAATGAACGTGTTGAAAGGCGCCAATTTTAGCAACGGTAGGTGTGCCAGACTGCTTTACAGACTGCCATCTTGGATCTCTTTTTTTCTCATTTGCCAAGTTAAAATTGTATGCATGGTTACGTCATGAACGGCATCACGTGATGCTGATCATTGTCGGATTGAGCCAATAAGGGCCGTTTTTGTATTTGGGGCCCTATTCATTATTTGGCAATATTGCGCCTAATCCAGAAATCTTTTACATTTCTAACAATCTATCTCAAGAGTTTTGCAAACTTTTTCCACTTATGACACACAAAATGGCGTTAAAATTGTCATGGCACACCATCAGTTTTTTAAAGAGAGGTTTCCTCTGATTTTCTAAATAAAAATTTAAAAAATGAATATTTTTAATGTCTGCAATTATCATATAACTTCTGTGGCGGAACCAGAGGATGGGATACTGTGGGTCCCTAGCACATATTTTTAAAAGGGTCCTAAATGAGAAAAGCGATTAATATACCAACAAGATTTATTTGCATAATTATTTTTGTTTTAACTTTCAATAAGAAATGTTAAGCTGTTTAGGTGAAATTTTTTGAAAAGCTATACGATGGACAAATTAATATGAACTCTCGTCATAACCACCATATTAAAATTGAATTCTGATGCTAAAATTATATGTAAAATGGAAGTGGAACTTATATATAGGATGTAGACAAAATTATATGAATAGGCCCTTTTTGTAATAGCTTCTGATGTGGAATAAGATCAGATTGTTGGACCACTTCAAATTATGTTTATTGGAATAGACTTTAGAATGGTTTCTACCACTTTCTCCAGTCTCTCCCATTTCCCCATTCCCTTGAAGATACGAGGGATAGACCTTTCTTGGAACTGGAAAATTTAAGACTAGAATGGTTTCTATCATTCTCCCATTTTATCGCAAGTAGTATATCTACACTGACACCAGCTTTACAGTGGGTAAACATCTAATGTTGCCAAAATTTCTAAGTGTTTATATTATTGTGTCCATCCCCCACATGACAACATACCATTTTTTTATCGAGCAATACATCTTTCTTATAACAAATTTGAAGTCACATGATGCTGTCCGTGACGTCATTGTATAACATGGTAGCTTCGTCTTACCTTGAATAGTAGATGGAACTGTGCCGATCCGGATCAACTCATCCCGCACGCAATCCCAACCATTTCACGCTAGGTGTTGGCGTGATCCCAACCGCGATCCGAATCCAAGGCGCTGTGGCAGCCAGGGATGCTGGGCTTCTGCACTGAAACCCCGGTTGCTACATTGCCTTCTACGGTGGCAGATGGGCGTGGTTAAGGCGCCATATCCGGGCAACCCCATTGTTCCATCCGGGCGCTCCGAATGGATCCGTCCACGGATCCATCTGCCGTTTCCCGCCAAATTTCAAAGGGCCTAGTTAGAAAGTATTTTGAGACAGAGTCGGATTAAGCCAAGTGGCCCCTAAGACGTTTTAATGTTTGGATTCCCTTGAACTTGATAACAGAGGGGAATTTTTGGAAAGGGCTCCCAAATGGTACAAAATTTTTTTGTCTGCTACCAGGCTGAAAAAATATATAGTCATATTATACTGCATGACAAAAAAAATTACAGACTACGGAAATCCGTTGTATTTCATGTATGCAAACAAACAGTTATATGTCCACACAGAAGTACGAGGGTCTGTCATTATATGAGATTATTCTTGTCTTCAAATATTTATGACTTTTGATGTTATTGTTCATACATGGAAGAACACAGACAATATCATTTCGAAAAGATGTCTACAGTGATGCTGACATTTTTACCAGGATGATATGACTTAGTTTACTGAAAATGTTGAAAAAATTTCATGAATTTCTAATCTACAAGCAGGAATTAAAATCGGCAAAACTTTCCTCTTGACATCACTGGAATGAGAGTTGATTGCGCTATGAGTTTGGTGCCATGTGTCCAAACAGGTGTTGACATTTTGACTTCAAAAAAATTTGATTGAATTGATGAAATTTCGTGTGTTTATTAATCATCTCAAAATAATGGCATTTGTGAATTTATGAAACAGTTTTTTATTTTTGCAACTGTCACTACAGAATGTTAACATTGTGCCCAATATGTGTTGATTCCAAACTCTTGATAAGAGTGGATCTTGCTGATTGGAATGCTGTTACTCTTTTTTAGGCTTAAATAATTGATTTGGTCAATATTATACACTGCACAATATACAGGTGGACCAATAAAAAGTAGACTAACTTTATAAAAATCATAAAATGGTTATTTGTTCAAGGAATTCATTGAAAATTTGTACATGTGCACTTAAATAGATACAAAAGAATTCCTTATTTCAATGTGTGTTCAAAGTTAGCACCTTTCTCCGGAAACAGTTTTAAAAATTGCATAGCACTTCAGTGAACACCATTTTCAAAGACAAATTCGAATCATTACGTCATTAAACAAGAACGTGAACGAGGGCAATTCGAAAGTAAAGAGAAAAACAATATTTGTACACAGTTTCATAAAATTCCATTAACAAATAACCTTTTTATGATTTTTATAGTTGGCTTACTTTTTATTGGCCCACCGTGTATATACAGCATGCACCATGCAGTAATACTAGTGTATGTATTTCAACTGATTATACTGCGAATATATGAATTGTTTTTTATGTGGCAAGCTCCATCTGAAAAAATAACACCTGGTAAATCTGCAAAACAAAACATTTTAAGCTGAAACTTAGAACCCATTCTTAGTGATTACTTTGTGCTCACGTCCCACGTAGCACATCGACGTCTGAAAGACGTCGAAAGACGTCTTTTAGACGTCGAGCCGTCGGAAGACGTCTACACC
>JAQGBW010001523.1:0-25259 GCA_034698625.1 Julus scanicus | reverse complement strand
CTCATTGGCAGGTCTCATCAGTCTCATATAGTCTCATTGTTTCTTCCTATGAGACTACATGAGATTTTTCACTTGGGCATATAGTGTACTTGGACTATTGCTAGTTCAAACAGTCGATGGTAAAAATAGATGTGCTGTTCCTAATTTTCGTGTGAAAACAAGACTATATGCCACCCTTTTGAAAATATGCCTTAGGCATATTTGGAATGACATTTGAAAACAATTTTGATGTATAGGTGCAGCTCTATTTTTTAGATAAAATGGCCTTTATTGAAATAGGGTGGCCTGTAGTCCAGTTTTCACACGAAAATTAGGAACAGCTCAGTCAATCATATATCCAACGATTTCATGCATGGTCTGTTTGAACTAGAATGTCTGAGTACTACTACATGTGGGCGACACATGTACTAACACTATTTGCTCTATTTGCATGTACAAACACGTGTTAATCTGATAAATGACACCAACTAGTCTTATTTTAGAAATGGGAAAGGGGTGATTTGGTGTATATTTAATAGTGTATGTGTTGATTAGCGCCGAAAGCAGATATGGATCGGATTTTGAAGTCTAAAATTGGTCATTTTTTGAGGACGTGGTTTATGCTTAATAACCCCTAAACGTATGTTCTTGTTGTATCCCATAGCTTCATTTGAAGGCATTGTTCGTTGCCCCTCAAGTGGCGCTCGTACCACTTTGTTTATCCCAATGCATTAGGATGTAATCGATAATATATCGTTATTAGATGAGTCGCGTTCGCTGACGGCAACTGTGATTCTAATCACGGATGTTGCTGGCGGAAAACGAGCAGAAATCTTCTTTCCAAATAACCGTTAAAGCGACCACGCTGGACAATGGGCTTTTAGGGGTATATTGCCAATTGCAGTACAGAAGACCGTGCAGACAATTTGCCTGGCCAACGTTTTTCAGACTAGGTACTTTCAAGATCCCTGGGGCTCGATCCACGTCTCTTTCAGCAAAAATTAATTTCATGGAAAAGTAATTTTCTTAAAAAGGTATTATTTACTGCATGTTAACATTGTTAAAATAATCAAGAAATCTATATTATTTGTAAAAAATACTTACGTTGATTCATATTTCCTGAATTCAAAGCTCAAGGGAGTCCTCAGTCATTTTTAAGATAAGGTGTCGTTAATAATTTTAAATGCATTTTGTTTGTCAGATTGAAATTAAAGTACAGATATTGCTAGCTTATACACTTTGCTGATTTATGGCAATGTAATATCCGAGGAGTTGAGGAAACATAATACAGAAACGGCTGTTCAACCACATTCGTTTTACTACGACTGAATGTTGTTATGGGGGAAAATTATACAGTGCATTGAAATTCCCAAAGTTATTTAAATTTTGATAGATTTTACGAGGACCCTGTTCCAACGCAGTCCGAAGTGACTCCTTATGTGCTACAAAGATTCTTTTATGGGACTCCGTCATTATTGTTCTCGGATGCATGGTGTCGCCACAATAATAGCTCTTAAATACGCAAATTCCATAGCACCTCGTAAAATGCATGGCACGATCTCGGAATGTGGTGTCTCACAATGCATTAAAATAGTCCCCTGGAATGTGTGAGATAGAATTGGTACTAAACCGATGTGCAAAGTTGAAGTAATTTAATTTCTCTCAGAATTGACTTTTATTTATTGCCATTCTGGTGAGTTGTCATGACTATTTTTGCCTTGCTTATGTTTTGTGTTCATGGATCAATAATTGCACAACATGGCATTATCACTAGTTTTCAATTGAAGTTATATGACATTTTTCACCATGTTTTAGCTTGATTAACTTCAATAAATTAAACTTTTTTAATACTCTTGTATGCTGCATTTCCCAGCTGTTTTTAACGTCAATTTATTTTATATAGGCTGTGAACCTATATCACAATTTACATGATGGATGCCATCTCAGGGCTTGAATATGCGCCTGTAGTGCACATTTGTCAGTTAAGCTTAAATCAATTGACGAACCAAATTAGAGTTAACGGGCTAAAAGCTTGGCTTATTACATCATGTTTTAAAAGCAAAGTTTTATACTTAAGATTGGCATAACAACGATAAAGATAAAATTTTCATATTGCTTATCATCATTAGTATTTCGGGTCTAAAATGCTTTCAGCCATCTTTACTTAAGGACGGAATGCGTTGGTTGGATATCCATTAATTAGAGAGCCATTTTTTTAAATTTTAAATAAAAAATGGAAAATCACTGCATAGGCATTAACAGCATAGTTGTTTACATCTATTCCGACTAAGTGATTTACAAGATATATTTGACAAATACTGGTTACCATAGAATCGAATTGAGAGCATAATAAAAGAATGTAAAAACTGTGGTTCGAGACCAAATATCGTCCATTAGCGGTCTTTGTGCACAGTTTATAAGCGAAAACCAAGGTACATATTGGGTAATAGTTTCACAATATGCCTTTCAATATATTATATTCGAATATGACGGACGAAACTAATGTACATCAAAAACTAATTATCGTTACTACAGTAGTATTTGCAAAGTCGACACTGCGGTTTAGCCGATTCCAAATATTTACTTTGTGCAAATATGGTTGTTATATATTTATTGTAACAGAGCCTGTTGCCATCTGGGAACATGAAATGAACGGACGTTTAATTTGTGCTTTTCTGCTCTATATACGATGTCCTTGGTGCTAATGTTCTTCTGTGGGCGTCTGTATTGGACGATGGTTCTTGAAAATGTATCTTTACGAATGGCAGCCATTTTTAATGGGCCATATACGTTCCGCGATGGACACTGGCTCGCGGCGTTTGTGGGAAATTGGTTTTATACTTTCCAATATCCATGCAGTTATATGAATTTGCTGCTGCTGAGTCCCATTTGATGGAAGCAATTTGCCGCATGCGTGGAAGACTGTTAATTGTCTTGCACCCACATGGCTGTAAGCACTGTCCATGGCTGGATTGCCACATCATTTATACGTTTGATTGAAATCGGGAGTTCCTGAAATCTGGACGATGACCATTTGCGGAATTTATGTGGATCTTTAAAGCACATCATAAATTTTATAACGGCAGTGAAAGAAAATTTGCCGTTACTGCTTATGCCTTCGGAGCATATGGTGAGCTACGTAGTACAAGAGTGTTTTTATGCCTGCTATATGTATTGCTGCATATTATAAGCATAGACTTCCTTCAGATAGCAGCGTTATTTTTTTAAATCGTGGATGAATCCACGTAGCCTACCGTTTTTTGAAAACCTATTTCTGCCTTTGTGGCATTTGAATTGCCCTTCTCACGTAACACTTGCACGGGCACCGTATTTTCGTTTTCATAGCTCATATAACCATTCTCGTTATGTGATGTACATGTTTGGTATGGATTTTATACCATTGCTAAGGTCATCGTTGCTTACTTCTCAAGATTCTTAGTTTTACTGACAGGGAAATAATATTGATGAGCATTTATGTTAAGTGCAACATTGGGCTTTAGATCATATTCGTTATTTGCATTAATTGTTCATCAAAACATGTTGTTGCTAGGTGTTTTACTCGCTCCATGGTTTGAATTACACGTCATTTTCCATGCCGTTATAATTTTTTATAATTGAGTCTAATCTAGAAATGAAAATGTTCTATTCCAACCACTTAAAAGTAGAAAAGAAACAAACTTTGCCCCCCAATGTTAATCGCGCACCAAAAATGATCTGCATTGGTTTACAACCTTGCCTGGCTTGTAAGTTTTTCGAATGATGCAATGTAATATTTCATTGTTTTTAATGCGTTTAATCCTATTTGAGTTGAAGCAAAATAAATATCAGTGTTTGGATTTGGAGAATCTCATTTGTTATTTTATGCGTTTGGAGACATTGCTACATCACGCATAGCACCACTCGATCACTGTGTCAATGATGCAGCAAATTTTCGACTTTTCTGTAACGTGGATTTTGTTTAGTTAACCCATAAGCAATGATGCGCGATTTTCATAATCGGAAAGTCTTAACTGCATCCATCTCTACTCTACTCCTTTTTCACATGTACAATACCATCTGCTGACACGTGTCGTGCACACAATGTCTACTTGCAATGCACAAAATATGCCAATATTAAAAAATATTTGAACGCGGCATTTTGTGTGAGCATTGGCACGCGTTCGTTTGTTCAAGAAAGAAAGACACATCAAAATCCCATATTGCATTCCGACGTAAACGCGTTGCATTGATGCCATACTTGTGCTTTGAATTCAAATCTGTCGAAGGCCTTGGCATAACAATTCATTGTGTGGTCAATACTTTCGACTTATTTTGGCTACTTACTCGGACAATAGATCTATACGTCGAATAGCCCATCAAACGTATAGCAAGGACATTCCTTTTCTGTTTATGCCACATAAGCATGCAACGGCTCTCACATTTTCTCCCTTTGTGCCTCTAACTCATGTGTAGGCATATTGCCTTATACGGTATATAAAGTGCCACGGAGATTTCGTTATTTCGTTATATCCAACTGACTTTCCCCACCGACTCTCACTCTCTGTAAGGTCTTTTAATATTGGAAAAAAGAAAGGCAAATGGCTTTCAAAACGCGCTTGTGGACGAAGGTTATCAATGGCCGACTGAGAGATTGCCTATGTCAATCGCCGAGCTTTTCGACGAAAAAAAAAATCGTGGCGACAGCATCTATGACATGCCGAGTTGCATGGATTGCTTGCAGGAGATACGTGTTTGCTGGATATTTTACTGGGCTGTCAAATCGCATATCCATGTGGGTTATAGCCTGTATTTATGTGTGAACGTCTGAATGAATAGACCGGAAGATAAAAGGTGCATGACAACATTTGCGCAAGGGGCCATAACGTGGCTCTTCAATCCAAGAAGAAATGGTTTTCTAAGATATGCACTTGACTATAAAGCACATTCATGGACAGCATTATAGGAAGGGGTGTGGTGTTATGGAAATACACGTATAGTGATAGACTCAATCCATGCAGGTTCGTTCACTGGTTCAAATCCCGACTAAGATTGCACATTTTTTCAATATTTGGAGAAAACTAAACCGACGGAATATTGCTGAAAATTTCACAATTGCATAAATTTGCTTTTTATAACTGCCATTTACAACTGATTGGTCGGATCGGTTGTCATTTGTAACACTTGGTGTCGCTGTCATTGTGGTTCCAAAGAAAACAAAGACACGACTTCAGGACTTTGAAACTCTACATGTGGACCAAGATGGTGGTGGCCTCATTCGCGAGGTTTCAATAGTACCATGACATAAAGTATTGATATTGCAGCCTACTACATTTCGACCCTCTAAAGGTATGCGTGTTTTTCGGCATCTTCTAAGCGCAGTTATTGGATAAGCCATGCAGTACTGCACGTCTCTGATGGCCGATATATCTTCCAATTGTATTAGTCTGCAAAACTATTACTTTGCTTTTTTTGCACCTGCCCCCTCCTTCTTGAATTTTTTGTTCCCCTGCCATTTTTTTAAAGTTTGCCCCTGCCTTCCCCTTCCATTGGCGTTTCCCCTCTCCTTATTGCCCATGTATATTATTTTCAGTTTTTTTTAGTTTTTTTTCTTCTGTACGTCTCATTCGTTTGCTTGTTTGGAATTTGTTCGTACAACTTTATGCATTACATTCTTGAAACCTCTGCTGGAGACTTCTATATGATCGTATAAGGCGGCCATTTTGTGTGCGCTGTACCGTGTCCGTGTGTTTAGAAATCGTTTACACGAAATAAGGCATCTCACAACAACTCGTTATTTATAGAAATACATTCTATTTTTTTTCTGTAAATTAACACGAACGTTTCATTGAAATTCACTTGTGTCCGTTTGCGATATTAGTTTCAATGGGTGCCTCATTAGTATTCGGCCAGATTGTTGTAAACAAGAATGTGGTTGTGAGCCAGGAGGTAAACATTCCTTAGCGGAGTACCCTTCCCCTCCATTTATTTCACGTAGTTTTCTTGTAGTCCTTGTATGCAGCAGACTGTACATATCACACCAACGATATTATGAATGTTAAGGGGTAAAAGTGCTATAAGGATATTTATTGGCTCTTCATTTTAGGCTTATGTGATGTTGGTTGTTGTTTTTATACAGGGCGTCTCAGTTTTTTATCCTGCAAATGGCCTTTAACCAGTTATTATGTGAATTACTGAAATACTTGGAACTGATACCTGTTGTAACAATTGCTACAACTGCCATAACCAAATTATACATACAAGAACTATAAAAAGCACACTGTCTAAAAGTTTTTACTTCGTGCTAGTATATATAGGACTTCATGGATTTGAAATTGTGGATATCCTTCTCTCGTCGATAGACGTAATTTATGAAAGGTCCCTAATATGATTGAAGTTCAAATATAGCAAGTTTTATATGAGCCACGCGAAGAATATAATGGTGGTTTTTTTTTCGCCACTTGTGATGACCTATAGGCCTAGAAAATGGTAAACTTGGTCTTCGAAGTGATTTAACGAAAATCTGTTTATATGTTGCTTAAAATGGGTGACCCAAAATTAATTGAAATTCCAGCTTGGCTTTTTATATATTGTTTGTTTAAAGTAGGATACCCGCAGCTAGTTTTCCCCCCTTCATGTTGTTGCCTTTTCTTCTATACTCGCCTGTTTAAATTAATACTTTTCATACCATATAGTTTGAGCTAGCTGGCCTAAATAAATAAATTGAGCTGTAAACGAGAACAGATTTCAATGCAGGCCTATTTGTAGACGTGCATTTATTTATCTGACACTATGCAGAGAGCATTAAATTAGCAACAAAAAAAAACTTATGTTCTGTTTTGGAAAATGGTGCTGTTTACATCTTCTAATTGAATCGTGCTTAAAATTTCACATTCGGAGAAACATAGGTTTGTAAATTATTTTTAAACTAATGCTACTATTGGTTTTCACGATTGAAATGTACAGGGTGTCTCGAATCGCGTTTGGCTTTTGTTAAACTATTCTCTGTACTTTATGTTTGCACGTAAATGGCGTTGGCATGGATTTATCAAAGATAATGAGTGCACTTAATATAGTACGCTCGATTTGCGAGAAATCTGTGCCTAGAAATGTGCCTACTTTGTAATTCATGGTTCTGTTTTCAAAAATGAATTAGGGCTATAATGCTATATACAGAAATGCGTATTTGACCTTCTAAAGTTTGAATTTAATGCATGCTTTTAGTTGGATCAAATTTCTGAAGGGCGTCACCGTCACTGGCTGTTTTGTTTTTGTCGGATGTGATATTGATATTTGCTACCTTCCATTTAATTACCCGTGAGTTTAACTAATGTATTAACTGCCAAATTGGTCTACTGTTTTAATATGCTGTAGTGGTTTGTTTGTTTTATATGGATGTCATTGTTTTAAAAAAACATGCACTTGCTTTATAATCTTCGAGAATAGTGTGCTTACTATAAAAAGACGTGTCCTCTGGAACCAGAAAATTTACTTGAGTATTTAAATTTTGCGCCAATGCAGGTTATGTAGTGGTGCGCCATAAGAGTGCGATAAAGTTCAAGATATTTTCACCGAGTAATATAAAGTGCATTCTTTTCTCTTTTTTCTTTGCATTTATTGCTCAGTTGGAAGTCCTGAGTAGCACCTTTACCAGTTAATTAAAACCAAACCCAAAAAGTACTGAAGTTTGTACCGGTTAAAAGTGCAGATGGAAGGGTCATGCATGTGGTCCACAATGGAAATGTCATCGGCATAGATTAGTTTGCAATTGCTATAAATTTCTGCGCAATAATTTCGAAGTACAGACACAGCAGAGAACGCCTCCTTAGGTCTGGTCTTGTTTCATCTGGCTGCCATTACAATGCACTTAAGAGATGTCTATATCAAATTGATTTCTTCTATATCTCGAGTGTTATATCTGTGGCTGAAGTCGGTACATTTCACACCCAACAAGCATTTTTTCGTCCTGTGTTCTTCAGCGCTATTTCTCATTGCACTATCGATGTCCAACCGAAGACAATGTCAATTTTGCATCGCAGGCAGCACGAAGATCTAAGGGTCTATTTTGGGAAAAGTAAATAATAGCAAATTTCTTTTAACCTCACGCCCAGTATATCATACGGATTTAATGAAATATCAACCATAAACGTCTAGTGCAAGTGCATCGTATTTCTGTGCCTGGAATTTTCCAATTGCCCAAAGTGTCATCCACTGTCCACTTCCTGATACTTCCACCCCGATATTTTACCACTTTCACTCCCGTATAGACGAGGATTCGTTTAGTAGATCTGTTGTTATGACCGTGTAAAGCATTAAAAGGCGGACTCTGGCGTATGTTATCCCGAAGGGTCAGAGATGTTGGACGGACTACATTTGCAGGGGAAACCGTGGCCATTGAGCATTGCTTTCTTAGTAGATGTAGTGATTGATTCTCTTTATGGCAAAGGGATGTAGCTTAAAAGTTAGGAGAGCAATAAACAATGATGGCGATGCCCGTTTACTACCTACCATTCCTATTCTTGCGTGTAATCTTTAGGAATGGCCGAGGAGAACCGCGGTGCTGCATATAGTGACAGTCGTAATTCCATCAAAGTAAAAAGAAGCCCTTTTGTGGAGGAAATTGCGGACCGAACTCTTAGAGCACTCTTGGCCAGTGGAACCCTGCTGCACAAATGCCATTCGTGATATATATATTATAGCAAAACTATATTGGTTGGCGTTTTTTTGCTCGACCACTGGCCACGCTTCAATGAGTTTCATTTTGTAATGCATTTCTGTTTCTCACATGTCTTTTCATCCGGCGCAAAAGCCATCGTGATAGTCATCGGTCCTTTTACACGATACAATAGGCCTAATTCCCTGTTCTTCTCGAGTGTTGCACAAGCATTGAATAAGAGCAATTATCTGACCGCCTTACAAATAAAGACATTGGGCGGGGTTTGCATGATAACGGCGATGAAGTTGTTTACTGAAGCATGCCTCCCAAGAATGGGGGCCATGTTCCTTCAGCAATTTCAAATTGATAAATCTTGCTCTCAAAAAATATTTCCAAATGTGATTTCATTATCTGAAATGCACTAGTTGGCGTTTTGGTAAAACTTTAAAAAAAAAAAAGTTAGTTTTGCATTTTCTGAAGTTGTTTGAACTAGCATTGGGAATTGTTGGAATATTTAACTCTGGTGGAAAAAGGTTGCTTAATAATGTATACATTATATGGACTGATGCAAAAGAATACATGTATACTTGTTTGCGTTTGATAGTAAGAATAGGAATTTTTCGTTTACCCCCTCCTGTCAAATTGTTCGTCGCAATGCAGGCATTAATAGTTTAGGGAACCACATAAGCTATAGGCATCATATTGCTCCGAGTTAAGTCTTCACGGATGTTATTTTAAACAGCACGAGCCCTCATGAATCTCCTTATGCTTCATTAAAACAACTTCGTGCCATTTTATGTGTTATTGCTGTCTGTTGGAATGCATGTATTGAAGTTATCTACTGCCGATTTGCAGAGCTAACAATTTGCGAATTGAGAAGGAATTATTGGTATGTGCATATAAATGTGTGCGGGGGTTTAAACGGAGAAGCCGATGCCCCGCAATGAGAGTACTTAGTGCATACTATATTAGCGAGTTCGATCCTCGCATTCCTACACCGAAATTTCCTAATACGGCTGTACATGTAAACCTTAGCATATGATATATCCGAGGCAATGCAGCATTGCTACAGATTTTTTTTTTATTTGGGCGAAGAAAGAGCACTTTAGCAAGCAGTCACCTTCATTGGCATTCATTGTCCAGCATAAATCTTGTGGAAGAATCCATTAGTAGTCGAGTTGAAAGATGAGAAAAGGGAAGGAAATTGCATTAAAGTTGCTCTGCAACCCATACCCTACGCATACATAGGTTACCAGCCAAAAAAAAAAATAGTTGCAAGGCCTGCATGTTTCATCCATTGTGTGAAGTAGGGGAAAAAAGTTTGCGCATGTTATGTGCGGAAATCTTAAATTGTAAGGCGTTGCCATGTTTGCATCGCCGTGGGAACGTAAAAGATGAAACATGCGAAGGCATGGAGACAACTTACTCAATGTGTTTATTTCAGCTGAGTTTACAAATGGAATTTAAATTCGAGCGGAATTTATGATTGCCCCTGTAGCACGCTCGTGTTGTGACATTCGGTGGCCTATTGTGTTTGTTTGAACAACATACTATTGCAATGGTTGTGATGTCTTGTATTCTTTTTAGTACTATTATTTTTAGAGCGAAAGTTCGCCATACATATTTGACCAGGTCACCGAACTGTTTCTTTTTCCTTAAACCCTTTTGGTCTACTCGTTATATCTTTAACGGAATGCCTTGTTTACTACTTTTAATTAAGTTTCCTGCAACTGATCCAAAACCAATAAGTGACATCATATATGTAATTATGTAGACGGCTTTACATTTGTTGACAACTAACGAATCGAGCGTTTATCACCAAAAATGTAAATAGGGCAACACTTCGTCCTTAATTTCAAAATGAAAAGTATATTAAAAAATAATTTGCAAGGCTAGATAGCAATGCTTAAGTGGGTTTCACAGTTCCAAGGCTAATAAATAGCTTAACTAACCACTGCAGCGCTCCAATCAGAATAATTTAAGCACCCATAACGCACAGACTTGTGCTATTAACCCTATTTTCGACAAAAATGGGATTTGGGACGCGATAAGGGGTGCCCATAAAGTAAGTGTATAGCAGGCCTAAACAGAATCGTGGAAAAGTTAAAAACTTTAATAGGCCTAGGCCACCGTTTAATTTGTAGCACGATTAATTCCATATCACATTGAGAAAAGTGAATGGAGGTTGTCGTTGCTATTTAGTTCCTCTATTTGGAAAACAGCGGGTAACTAATTTTGAAATGGTTTATTTTGAGAAGTTGCATCATGGCGTGCGTGCCAATCTGAAGAGTGTCGCACTTTAACTAGGCCTAATTCTAACAAAGGTTCCTGTTACGATTTGACAGTGCTGTTTAATTTAACAGCGTACATGTGTGTAATTTTAATTAATTGAAAATAAGATTGCAGCCCTATTATTTTGAGTTCATGGAAGTGTTTCAATCAATCGTACGAGTATTATGGAAGAGGAAGTGATGTCATTGAATTTCCTGTTTAGCTTCTGTTTTTTTGATAACTTTTGATCGTAAGGATTTTAGAAGCTGCTCATGTGTGCGGTCTTCTCACGTGCAGGGTGCATCAAAAGTCGTTTTTTTTAGCGATAATTCCGGTTTGTTTTTCATAAGAATAAGCCAATAGAATTTTTGATAGCTTTATGGTCTCGAAATCAATATTGTGATTCTCAAGACAAATCCAAAATTGTCTCAAGAGTCAATAATAACTTTGCTTGCTCTACGATGACACGTTAGTGGTTGTCCATTTATTACGAGATATCGATTTTGAGGTTTTTATAACCCTTTCACCCTCTTCATCAAACGTATCATCTGTCCAACTAATTCGGTTCCCTCCCCCAAACACTCTTTCCTCGTTGCTGACAATCAGCGAACCAATGTAAGGTTTTCACGTCTATACGTTTAGGGCTAGTGTTAATTTATAGACGACGTGTAGATTTTTGGCCACTTAGTATCTTGTTTTTGGGGTGACTGTTGAATGTTTCTGAATACTCTGTAAAACGCATCTTTTGACCAAAGTGTACATATGGACAATTCATAATCAATATACAATATTGTGAATTTGTTCATCTTTTTTTTCATAAAGAGAAAGTTAATGCTTGGTCTTGAGAATGCAGAAGGGGCATTAATTAATTTCATCCTAAACTCTAATCATCGTTGCTTCGAAAATAAATGTTTGGTAAACTTTTTGTAACTTGAATTTTAATTGTGAAACCCAAATGCAATTTTTATTGATTACGAATCGTAATTGCTGGGAGGTTTTTTTTGTTGTTGTTGTTGTAGTGAGGCGTTGTTTCGTGTCTGTGAGGAGTTGAAAAACAGACACAATTGACACGCGTGATTTATGGATGACCACTGTGAAATTTTCGGTGCAAATTTCTTGAGTTTGAAAGCATAGCAAATGTTGCGGGGTGAGTTTTTTTTTGTGTTGCGTGGTATCGGAAAGGGGGAGAAAAGCCTAGTTCATAATTTGCGTTTCTTTCCAATCTTAATAGCGCGTGTGTGCTAATTTTTGAGGAAAATGGCCGTCTTCTAACGCTTTCCATTTGGTGGTCATGCGTGGCAGTTTTGGGGTCAGAGTCAGCCGGTGGTTGGAATAGTATTTCTCCCCTCGATTATTCATTTCGTAAGATGAACGAAAGCGAAACAAACTATTATTTGTGATGTACAACACGGAGCCTCTGTCCGTATCTTTGCCATTAAAATAAATGTACATATGCTAGTAGATGGAGAAAGTGCGGCCAGTTTCCCCTTCTTGGGACCTTAGTGACCCCTGGTGTCCTAGCAACCGTCGGAGGGGTTCATGATTTTAAAAGAGGGAAGGCGAGAGTGAGTGTGTACTGTATATACTTCTTTTAAAACTATGCAGGATTAAGGGTTGTCAAATGAACGTGTATTTCTTCCATACAAACGCTGGTGTGATGAAGGGAGAGTGAGAATCCATTGAACTCGTCACGCAGGTTGCTTCATGTGTTTGTAATGCGGTCACCAACTTGTAGTCGAAGCACAAAAAAATAAGAAAATCAAACGACTATTTTTTTGCGACCTATACTTTACTCGTTGGCCTGCTTTTTTACGGCTTTTATTCGCATTGTTCTTTAACTCGCGAGTTTTTGAAAATGCGGTAGCGCACGGTAAAGTTGTACGTTGGCATTTAATTGGTGGACTCCCATCAGGAAAAGTTTCACAATTGGCTCCAAACGAGTTCATGGTGATCCTCCTGCCATGTTGCACATTTTTAGATAGTCTGCCAAGGCAATGCAACATCTATTACGTCATCTTTTGGGTCTGCTTGGATTTACGTCCATCCAAATTCGTTAATTCGTGATTTAAACAAACTTGAGGCGTTTCTTAAAGTTGTCGAGATACGCTTTGCTGTTAAAAGTTGATTCTTCGTTATTGTTTAATCAATGGAATGAGAAAATTCACATGGACTCATGGCGAAGGATCCCCAAGATTTAATTCGATTACAGTGGATTCTGATTAATTGGTGCATATTGAGACCATGCTGTTTTGGCAATTAAGTGGCTTAAACAATTTCTTCTCGTTATATAAAGCTTGCCCCAAGTTATCTTCTGTCCCTATTATTAGGAATGCACTATATACGTATGATTGAAAAATGGTTTTCTTGATTTTTTTTTTTTGGGGGGGGGGGGGGGTGTGCTTTAACAGGTTTTATACAGGCGTACTTATTTCCATAGAGTGGCTTGTAAACATGGCGGAAAGGGTGATTACAGAGCAGCCTCTATAGAAAAATAGGCGTTATTATCCGGGCCCTCTAATTTCAATTGCTGCATATGTTTTTGAGAAGGCATCATACTTGCATTTTTTTTAGCATGCAATGTGAAACATGTTTTCATCATTGTAACTAAATTTATGTATTCTTAGTTCTGTTGTAACTATTTTTTTCCCCGCAAAGTCTAGGTATGCAAAACTTCAAAACCACTGCACAGATTCAGTGTTCAGCAACGAGCGTGCTTTAAAATTGCAGATCCAAACAGTCATGGGTGTTAATAAGTATATCTAGGACACAACAGAAATGAAGTTGATAGAAACATGATTTTATACAAATTTATTTATAGAATGCAATGGTATTTAATGAAGAATCGTATTAACCTCGTTAAATTGCCTCGGTTGAGTGGTATATCCAGAAAGCCAACTTGGACCATAACGTTTAATGACATCGACAGAATTAATGACTTAGGAAGCAAAATATTTCGTTTTCAAACTTATGGTGAATAAATAATTGATAAATCCAACGTGAACGTGAGTAGAAACCATAGATAAGAACATTTGTTAGGTCCCTGCACTGCAGTAAAGCTAATCAGCGCCTCCTGTGAATTGGTGTTGAGTTGAATAAACTTTCTTCGTTAGAAAAGGAAATTCCATTAGGTTCGATTAGAGTTAAAAAGTCGTAATGTTGTTTCAAGAGCTAAAAAAAATATAAGCTGTTATGAATACATCAATTATTTTTAAATATGATGGTATATTTGAAATGAAGTTTATTGACCAGTTAGTTGCCTTCACAAATACGTATTTTAATACAGGTTTATGGAACATGTTTGCCTCTATCCCATACCAATCTGATAACTTTTTTTGTGGAAAATAAAAAGCAATTAACAAATGCAAAGTGTTAGAATAATTAGTTGTACTGCTAACCAAAAGTAATAAGACATTTTAGACATAAAAAAATGATTAAAACATCCCATATGTTCGTAATATTTATAGCATACTTCTATTCGTTAGTGCATGGATCCTTTAGTTAAGGCATCAAGAGTTTTTTTTTTTAACCGCCTAGTTGTGGCGTTTCTACTTTTTTTTTATCTGAAAGCATTATAATATTTACGAGTTCTTCGCTGGACAAGTTCATGAGAAAGATGGCGAGAACATGTTTTGGTATAAAGTCAGCAACCTCTCTTCTTTCTGCAGATTAAAAGCAGTTTTGATGAAGAGAAAAGCGAGTTGGTAAGTTAGTTGGAGTTGACAGTTTAACCAGTAAATCACGGCTAGCGAGGAGAGAGTTGTCAACCAGAGCTTCATCGTTCATCATCATTTATCCCTGAAACTGTAAACAGTACAAACTGGACAACTCGACTACTTCAGCGGTATCAAGAAAGCCATTATTCAGCTCTGAATTATGAATAATAGCTTCTGGCGTCCCCATGAAAACGTGTGAATATTATTATTAGCGCCCATGTAGTTTCTTGATGTAAGGTATGTTTTCATTTTAGCTCGGCTAAATTATGTTATTCCAAGTTGAGTAGCTTGTAAATACATCGTATCACTCAAGAACTTTGTCTGCATACTATATATGTTATCTAAAGGAGAAGAAAACTTCATATTTCCATTTGAGACAATCTGCAGTACTTAACATGAAAACAAGAAAAAACGCATAAAGTTGCTGGGGTTTGATTCCATCTCACCAGTTGGGAAAGTGTAAAAGGACTTAATCAGTTTCACACATGAATCAAACGCGCCACTACTGGTGTATAGCTATAATCCTGAGTCTGTTGTTAGCACATATATATGGAAAGTTTTCATTTCAGGTGCAATCCGGTTTGGAATAGCTGGGGCTTAAAGTTTGTTTTTAACAAATTCATTGGTAAAAAATGAAATCTTTTGAACAAAATCACCTTCACATTTCGCTGGGCTAGATTGTTGTGGTCATGGATGCGTTCTTTTTTTTACGCTATAACATGTGTTATGAGTTAGCACCTGTTGAAATCACTGCATTCATACTCCCAAGAACCTTGATTGTGTAAGGTTGCATACGGGTATGGCGAACTTGTCTGTTCAAAAAGATATAAAAAGTAGCTTTATCATGTATCCTATTCTTTGTACTTCTGGTCATTGATCCTTTGCTATTGTAATATTTGAGCTACTATCGGAACATGGATGGCCAGAAGATAGCTAATATAAATAGATTCATTACATTAAGAAAACTGTTAGCTATTATATTAGCATACTTGTATGTTAGGTGCCTGTGAGTTCTGTGCGCTAAAAGATTAATATGGCTTCAGGGAAATAATTAAATCTTTTTAAAACTATACAAATGCATTAGGCCTACTCCTATGTTACTATAATGTTACATTTGCCGTGTATGAATGATGGGTCAGAGGTCAATTAAAGCATAATTAACATTTCAGAATAGAAACTGTCAGCATACAAAATTATAAGAAAAGGACATTTTTCTATGTAATTTCTTATAAAAATATTTATTTGAAAGTTATGTTGCCATGTTTTTCCGAGATGTCATTGTGCATAATGCGGTTTCTGGTCGCTCTCATTGCTAAAAATATATATATATATATATACATTTTAAAATGCATAACATGCTCATCCTTTTGGTTGTAAACTATATTGCACATCCTGTATTCAAATTACATTTATACGAGCTTCATGTCCGCAGTTCTTCTGTCAATTGTTGTTTTTAAACTATCCATGCTTACATGCGAAAGTAATGCTTGTTTTATAAGCATCCATTTAATTACTCATTGTAATAATTTGGACGAGACTATTTATAAATTGTATATCCCAATGGATGTGTTTAAAGCGCTATAGCTCTCCATCTTTGTCTATATTGTAAATGGTGCGAACAATGTCTAGGAGGAATGAAAGTTGTCAACTTCGCAATTCACGTGACCTAATAAGTCAACTTAGAAAAGTGTATTCAAATTAAATCTTTGAGGCGACTCATGAAGTGTAATGCTTGCATGGAGCCCGTGTGTCATGGCGTTATCCAAGAAACCAAAGCACTGCAGCACTTTGTCGCTAACAATGGTTTTGATTTGATTGTGTTATTCAGTATGTACATATATGTAGTGTGGACCTGGGCTTCTTGACTCCAATGTTCTTGTTGCCTTTTATCCCGGTGCAACGTCTTTCACATCCATCTATTGCATAGACATACGTAATGCACGAATCCATATTGAGATGGCGTGCTATTTGTTTTGTAGCTCCCAGGTGATGTTTTACAAATGTGGGTAAAATATGCCCTGTGGAATTTCTCTCCGAAGCCTTTATCCCCATTCGCTTGTTTCGACCACTTTCAACCTATAAATTGATTCTTGCCAGTTTTGAGTTGCACGACTTACTATCGATCTTTTATATATAAAATGATTCATGACTGTTCGCCACCAACGACTCTCTACCATACACACTGAAATTGCTCAAGAATTGCCATGTGAAAATGTTAACTAGAATTGGGTTGTTTCTTAATATCCACATTCTTTGAAATTTAAAATATTTTTTCTTTATTTCGTGACATCATCCTTGAGCTGTCTTTTTTATTAGTTTGTTTACTATTCTAACTGGATGATTACAATAAGAATTTGAAATATAGTCATCTACAGCTACTCTCGTGAAAAATGTGAGTTGTAACATCAACATCATTTTTTGTATTAATTAAAATTTACAAGCCTTAACACACATTTTTAGATCGTTTACAATTACGTCCATATCGGACATTTGGGAATTTTCTATCTGAATTATGTTCTGAACCTCACCAGGCCTGACCAGTTTAGATAAGTCTTGAATGCCTACACAAAGTCGACATTTCGTTAGATGAATGTGCGTTCAGAATGTTTAAGCTTTGAAAACGAAAAATCTTAATTTTATAAAAGCTCAGTTTTTCGGTGCTGCCATCTGTTTCTGAAATGTCATCACCACTACTATTTACGGAGAAATTGTTAGAAAAAAAAAGAAAAACCTTTTACAGCAGTAAGTGCTAAATTAGGTCTGGTTTACAAGAGATAAGATGCTTAAGACTTTATCGTATATGCAAAGTATGTTCGAAATGCGCATGGATCTTAATACCATTAAGTTTCGTTTAAACTTGGTTTATTTCTTTTTCGGGGCATTTTATTTTATTATGAGGATTTTGTCGGTACACTCTCCCGTGCTTATACATAGGTGATGCCCCTCCTGTATGGATTTGGTGATTTTTAAATTCTCAGATTTGATAAAATAGTCCTAAACTGCGTACAAGTTTTTAATATGGTTTACATTCTAAAACCTACACGGTCAACTTAATATAATATTATTTGAATATGAGATTAAATATGTTCATCGACTGTGTGTTACTTAGTTACAATGTTTTAGGCAGCTTTTTCTGGATTTAGCTAAACTAGCTGATATTGGTTATATCCTTAACTCTGGACCTTTCATTTATGTCTGATGCATGTGCACGGGCATAATCAGTATAATTTGATACTTTTAAGGTGACTAACACCCTACTTAGCATATTTATCCCATACGGAGACGACCACATTAATTACGCGAATATCCTTGATTGAAAGTTCACTGTAGCTCATAATGTATTTTTGCAGCCAGCGTTCTATAGTATTCCGGATGTGGAAATGCAAGTATTGTCGTTACAGTTTCAAGAGACTAAACTCACCGAGTTGTATGCCGCCAAAATTTCATCATTAATGCATATTCATGATTAGAAAACTGGCACATCTATGTCTAATGTAGAAAATAAATGAATGTGAAATGCAGCTGCGAATTATAAGCATGGCTCCAGTTACGCCCATTTACACCAAAATATAGTACTTCATACTTTTTATATATAAAAAAAGAAATCTTAGATGCACTTATAAATGTTTTACATATAAATTATCTAGTTCCGGGTTGAATATATACTGTACGTGCGTGTGGAAGGCCAGGAAAAAAATAAGCTGTTTTTGTCCTTGTCTTTAAATTTTGAACAGCGTGGTCTACCAATTTGTCAGAAATAATACAATCTTAGTGAGTGGTTATTTTCTATATTTTAAATAATTAAGATTTACCCTTTTTAAACCTGCCACATTCCAACTGTATGCTGCAAGATCAAAATGTATTATTTAGCCCATATTGATTCATGTATAATGCATGGAAAGTGGTTGGGGGAAAAAAACAAGAATTTGTTAGCATTTCACGCATGTCACATGTTAGAATGTCTTCCACTTTTTAAACTTTAATACCAAATATTTTGTACTTTTTCCTGATTCGAAAACAACTATTTTATACTATAAAAATCGTTGACTATATATATATAAAGAATAATTTTTTTTAAAAAATAGTACAGATTACTAAAGATGGATTTCTCAATTTTATAAACGTGGCAAGCTATTCAAATACTTGTTATTTAGCTTCTCTTTGGTGATTTTTCAAATTTCTGCCCACTTTAGGTTCATTAACTTGAAACGATTGCAAATTTGTAATGGTTTTTAAATCTTAAATTGATTAAAGAGTTTGTGACGCCTGAAAGTATCAAGTATGGCGGATTGGTACACCTTCCTTCCATAATAACATGCACTGACATAATGTATTTATTATGTTCGCAATTAGCAATATATCTTGAATTATAAATTTAAAATAGAGGTAACCTGTACTAAGGGGGAGTATAGATACGGCGAGAATCTCTGATTTAAGTGCCTGTCAAAGAAATTGGCTTTGGTTGCCATTTACCTTGTCTGGTTTTATGATAAGAATGGCTCCCTATGATAAAATAAATCTAAGACAATCTAAAACCGGTTAAACCAACTTTTTAATTCCTGCCCTGTGTGCTGTCCTGAAAATGGATAAATGGAAAAGTAATGTATTCCGCAATCGGTATCGCATTTTGGAAAAGTTTTGGCCAACCCAACTGACCTTTTTTTACCATCATGCATTTATATTAGCAATAAAGTAATTTTTGTTTTGATCTCGGAGTGAGATATTCTTGGCCTGTAAAAAAAAAATGGATTTATTGGGATAATATAACGAATTACACTTAAGCCTTCAAGCCTGCTGGCTATTTTGATTTTGAGATGGTCAGTAGCCTTACAGATTGCATCTCTTCCGTGCGATATGCCTTTATTTAAGGTGAACCAGGAAAGCAGTTTTGAATATTTCAACCATTATTCGATACATATGATTGGTTAGTCATCTGGAACAATACTGATACATAGTATAATGTAGCTATATACGCGCTCATGCGCTATATGGCACAGATGGCGCTTTTTAAACATTTATTTTTGTGTAAAACTATTATAATTCGTGCTTAAATCTGTTTAAGAGTCGTTGTTGTATTTTTTAATTAATATTCTTCTTACTTTCGAAATGCTTTATAATCTAAAACCTAAGATAGTTCATTAAATTAAATGTGCTGTCTGATGGCTAAGCTGCTTATAATGCTGTTACGGTAAAATAATCAATCTTTATTTATAAGCGTGCATTGCATACATGAAATAGTACTAAACTTGAGTGGGCAACATACTTGACGATGATTGGTCTTTCATTAGTTTCTTTCCCTACCCGGATATGCCATATCTAGTGAATGAAAGAAAGCAAATCCATACCTAGAGTGCTTCGTATAGAAAATTTTCTAAGAAGTTGATCTTATTTTGGATTTCCTGCTTTAGGGTGCATGTGTAAACAGTCATGGACAATAGATAAGGATTGGTGCATGTCAATATACACCAACAATTGGGTCCAAAATAAATCGATAGAGACATGGTATTCTTGGAAATTGATATAAAAGACCGATGCAAAATCAATGAGATTTATGAGCTTTTCTATTTGAAGCACTCAGTGTGCCGTCCAAGTATATATGGATAAGGTAATGGTATACGCCTCGAGCATTTACTTTCAAGCATATTCAAATAAGTTGAAAATAGCATCAAGGTCTATCCGGTGAACAATTTGTTGGCGTGCGTACTAATGCGCCCTAATCCCAATAGATAGATATCCAGTATGTGCACGATAAATTATGAGATGTACCCGCATATACGTATGTTAGATGTATTTTAGCATTGCTTAGCCCGGAGGTTGGATTGAGTAATCAATGAAGCACGGCACATCTTAAATGTGTAATCAAATAGCTGAATCACTATACTGGGCATGTTAACTAAATCAATATACTTTAATAAATGATGCATGTCTACTGTAATCGACCATAAATTGATTTATTGTTTATTTATGATGGTTTTAAAGGAAACTGCGGTACTCTGATGTAGCTGAAAAGGCTGTAAAGTTGATTTGGTTATTCACATGGAAGAATAGATTCAATTTGAAATTTATATCCGCTTTTTTTAAAGACTTGTGTAAAGGCATTGTCACAAGCACGTTTGAGTTGTCATACTTAAGAACAATAAGGAATGTATTAACAAGCCAGAAAGATTAATTTATTCGGCTAGGTTGATGCGCACCCATCTATCTCTACTCCTACTTGCTCGTGATCATAAATAAAACACACTCAACGTGTCTATTAACACTTGAATATCACAGAATCACATTGCCAGGAACCGCCAAATTAAGAGGCAGGTTGTTTTAATGTCGCTATCATGTTTGCCGTATGACAATTTATTGTTAACCCAGAGCTTAAATATCAAAGTTGGATCTAGTTGGATCAAGAGAAAATGACAGAGTATATGCTCTGTATTCATTCACAGCAAGGCGTCACAATCGTGTCGTTCATTGGCATAGTTGCAACTTCATTTTCTGCTCTCCTTCCCGTGGTAATCTATGAATCTAAGTATGATCTTTGGCTCATTTGCATGCTGCAGTTATTGCATTAACTCATTTTGTATTGGAGTCGTTAACAAAAAAAAAAAAAAAAACTGACGGTTTAATAAGTTGAATGAAATTTAATTGATGATTCATAGTTAGATTCTCGAGATTAAAAAAAATTCCTCACTCGTCATTTCCTGTTAGTTACATTAGATGCCGAAGAGATGTAGGTATATAAGTATTTTCCCTGGAACTTTTTTTCACTTTAATATTAATCTTCATGGTTCAAAACGTGTGTGAGTGTGCTCATAAATATTAAAGCGAAGAAGGTTATGCTGCTGGACTCCTAATTTCGTATAGGCCAAATCAAGGGCAAAAAGTTGGGTTTTCGAGTTTTTCCTCTCTTCATTTTCATCGCGTTAACTTACTCCCCATCGTGTAAAACAGCGGAGTAATTAAGTTCGACATGCAAAAAATTGATTGCAGGAATGCAGTTGCTCCACCCTTGCATTTTATACAGGTGGTTCCATACGTGCTATATACACTATTAATATGGCCGTAGTTTTCCTGAGTTACTCGTGAGCTAAATTCAAAACAAAAGCGGTTTTTAGTTAATAATCGCCGATACCCTATATAGAAAAAATGCAAAATGATTTTGCATATTTTAATTGTAAGCAATTTATTGAAATTATATACGAGTGCTGATCATTCAAAAGTATTGCCAAGCCAATCATAGAAATTTAAGAATATATCAGTCCAAATGTTTGTGTATGTTGAAGGTACAGTACCATATATTCATTCCCTGGTTTGAATGTCTGAACTTAAAGGAATGAAAAGAAGAAATGATGAAATGGGGGAGTGGGGGTGTAAAAATAACTCAAGCATACTCTGTTTTAATATATCCTATTTAATTTATTTGCTTATACATGGTGAAGGGTGGAGCATGGAGGAATTGTGTATGGAAAACATGATGTCGACATGCATGCTTTAACGTTTGTCTGATTCCAATTTCTTAATGCAGACATAAACAAGATGGAAGGAGGAGGCATGCGCTGAACCATAACCTTCTTTAGGCTTATTTTAGTATTCCAGCGCATTGAAACCAAAATAATATTATTTGCGGCTTCAAATTTCAAAGGAAATAAATGTAGCAAATTGGTGGAACGATTTTCAACACAATTTTTATACGTGTGTTTATTGGCTTAGTACGTTGGCTTTCATTGACGCAAGACGTAAGCTGGCGAAGCGAGTCATGATTTTTTGATATCCTTAATATGTTCTAACTCTAAATCCTACTCTTAATCTAATCTATACCTGTTCCAAGTCTAAATCTTCGGTTTACAGTATATATAATCTAACTTAATATGTTCTTAATAAAGATTTTCAACCTATAGGCAGCTACTGCATTAAGCAATGTTTGTAAAGATAAGAAGTAAGGTTACCAAACAACAGATTTTTCTTTAAATGATGCGTACAACAAAATATGACGTGAAATGAATTGTTTGACGAAATTGCTTTCGTCAAACAACATTATTTATGGATTCCTAACTAGGCTCACGCTGTCATTTGTAGTCTTCTAAATAATGTATTTTTCCAACAAAAAAAAAATACATCAACATTAATTCTTTAAAGATGCATTTGTTATGAAATTAATTGAATTGCCATTAATTCACATTGTAGCTTTGTAACGCTGCAATTCCTCTGAGCGCTTTCTGACTGCACTCTTATGTAAATGTGCTACGGGTAGACGTCTGCAGGTTGGCTTGCCAGTGATAACTTACCTGAAACCGTACGTGAAATGCTATAAATAATAAGCAACATAAGCCAATATTGCGTGCCTCCTCCTACTCGAAATTTATGTTTAGCCAGTGGTTCAGGTATTTGAGATTAAGTTCTGGGGCAGGTGGGTGTTATCGTCTATTTTGTGTACCCTGTATACATAAAAAGATGAGCACACAGCAACACACGTTCCTGCCACGCTCTATCATGAGCTGATTAAAATAGTTTGCGCAATGTTTGTATCGTACACATCCGGCTGATTGATGTGAATGACCAGAGAAACCAAGGGCGGATCAATTAATTAATACGACTTTTTTTTTCTGTTCCACTTCCCTCCCCTGTAGCGCTGTTTTTGATAATGTCTTCTTCCAACACATTTTCTATGAAATATTGTATCAAAAACTAAGACAGCTTCAATTTGAGGGTCATAATGCGGCCCAAGATGAGCTCGTAGGCCATTCAATGTCAATTCCATGAAATAAAAAGCTAATTATGAAAGAGGTAACTTTAGAAATTACGTGATACGATGCAGCCATCTTTGTGCAGAATTTTTTTTGATTATCTTAGTATGAACTGTGCATTCAGCACCACCTGTGGCCTACTGCAGAACTATTTCAGCCAAAAGGGGGCAAATGCCCCTTTTGGTAACACCATAGCAACGTCCCCGGTGTACGTTTAAAATTTATATTGACTTTTTGACAGCTGTTCGCCATAAGGTATCAGAATTAATGTAATAAATCACGTGGTTTTAGAAAGAAAATTATCGCTCTATGACCCATGTTGGGTCAGCTATATGGAACGGTTACAAAGTCTCTGTAGACAAGGTACTGTGTAAGCGCCTATAGGAAGTATTTAATATTGGTCAAAATAAATACGACTTTTGCAAGTTTGTCAACAACTACACCCTATTTCAATAGGAAGTTAGGTATATAATGTATAAGAAATGAGTGTGGAATTAAATTTTCAAAACAAGATCGATTCATTCTATAAAATATCTAGGAAAAGGAAATTATTTCCCATTTAAATATTTGTAGACCGATTGGGCATCATGTTGTTTTCCAAAGTTTTTTTTTTTTTTTTTTTTTTACCATAGTTATGCTTTTGTAAAATAGCACATTCGTTGTGTTGGATTGTTTAAATTGCTGTGCTTTAGGCAATTTACGTGTTGCTGTTTTTTTCGTTTGTTTATAGAAATGCAGTGATCATGCAATCCTAGGCCGCCATATCATGTGCGTGCATTTTGACTAACTATTATCATAATTAGTTTGCGTGTGTGTACAGTACATGCATCTGCAATCTCTTCGAGGGGATGTTCCTGTGTCACTGAACTGAGTTTTTGCTTGTGCAGACTACTAAATATTATGCACGTTAAGTAGCTTGCAAATCAACAGAAATATATTAAACTGCTGATTATATTGCAAGTTTAAGTTGAACTAGCCACATGTACCTCCATTTTTTTATGATTGAGTTATCGTGTAGCTACATATGTAGAAGTGAAAAACAAGTCGCGTAGGGGGATAAAGCCGTTTTAGTAATCCTTTTCTGACAAGTGCTTGTCATAGCACCTGCTGCAGAAAAGCTTGATATGGCTATATGATAATATGGATTTTTCTCATGCAAATTGACCATAAGGTACATGGTGAAATGCCTTAAATGGAGAGGATTGTAGATGTTCACGAAGTAATTTCAGATAAAAACTAAATGTCTAGAACTTTGAAACTATGAGGTTTAATTTGAATTGTATTCTCATGTAATCATGTTAAGACGTCGTTTATGCATCTCCCCAGTTGGTGTTTTTTTACTTACAATATTCATCTTATACATATGAATTTGTGGACTGGAAGGCCAGTGGATCCTCCAACAGCAGGGCATCTTAAGAAAGCACTTCATAAGTGTGCATAATCATACTGTAGCTTAGCGCCCTAGGCTGGGTAATCTTGCCTGGGTGGAGCCCAAATGCGAATAAAGTGGTGACTGTTCGGGGTAAGGGAAACAATAATGTTCGGCACAACATGGAAATCGAGGGTAGACAACAAAAAAAATGAGTGGCAGAAAAAAAGAAAGAAAATTGCGATATGGAAAGAAGAATTTAACCCTCTTAAAAGTATTTAGCAACAACAACAAAAACAACCAAAGAAGTAATGCCCATATACACGTTGAATACGCCAACGGTTAACTAAACCATCGAGGTTTTTTGTGTCTTAGCCAGTTTAATCAAAAGTAGGTGGTTCACTTTCCAAGAAAGGGAATTATGATTTACGTCATGTATGACATTGTGTGTATACATCATTTCTACCCCGATGGGATGTTTTTTTTTTTTTTTTTTTTTTTAAATTTACCATTAAATTTCCTTTTATTGTCCAAATTAATAAAATAAATCTATTATTTTA